>OW203772.1:2203602-2374526 GCA_934045905.1 Leuctra nigra
ACTGTGCAGGCTACAACTCCGCCAAGGAGTACCCGATCAACCCCAAGGCTCTGTCCCTGGGCGAGCTGTACGGCGAGTACAACCTGGCGACCAACGAGTACCCGATCAACCCCACTATATGTACCCTGTACTGTGCAGGCTACAACTCCGCCAAGGAGTACCCGATCAACCCCAAGGCTCTGTCCCTGGGCGAGCTGTACGGCGAGTACAACCTGGCGACCAACGAGTACCCGATCAACCCCACTATATGTACCCTGTACTGTGCAGGCTACAACTCCGCCAAGGAGTACCCGATCAACCCCAAGGCTCTGTCCCTGGGCGAGCTGTACGGCGAGTACAACCTGGCGACCAACGAGTACCCGATCAACCCCACTATATGTACCCTGTACTGTGCAGGCTACAACTCCGCCAAGGAGTACCCGATCAACCCCAAGGCTCTGTCCCTGGGCGAGCTGTACGGCGAGTACAACCTGGCGACCAACGAGTACCCGATCAACTCCACTATATGTACCTGTACTGTGCAGGCTACAACTCCGCCAAGGAGTACCCGATCAACCCCAAGGCTCTGTCCCTGGGCGAGCTGTACGGCGAGTACAACCTGGCGACCAACGAGTACCCGATCAACCCCACTATATGTACCCTGTACTGTGCAGGCTACAACTCCGCCAAGGAGTACCCGATCAACCCCAAGGCTCTGTCCCTGGGCGAGCTGTACGGCGAGTACAACCTGGCGACCAACGAGTACCCGATCAACCCCACTATATGTACCCTGTACTGTGCAGGCTACAACTTCGCCAAGGAGTACCCGATCAACCCCAAGGCTCTGTCCCTGGGCGAGCTGTACGGCGAGTACAACCTGGCGACCAACGAGTACCCGATCAACCCCACTATATGTACCCTGTACTGTGCAGGCTACAACTTCGCCAAGGAGTACCCGATCAACCCCAAGGCTCTGTCCCTGGGCGAGCTGTACGGCGAGTACAACCTGGCGACCAACGAGTACCCGATCAACCCCACTATATGTACCTGTACTGTGCAGGCTACAACTCCGCCAAGGAGTACCCGATCAACCCCAAGGCTCTGTCCCTGGGCGAGCTGTACGGCGAGTACAACCTGGCGACCAACGAGTACCCGATCAACCCCACTATATGTACCCTGTACTGTGCAGGCTACAACTCCGCCAAGGAGTACCCGATCAACCCCAAGGCTCTGTCCCTGGGCGAGCTGTACGGCGAGTACAACCTGGCGACCAACGAGTACCCGATCAACCCCACTATATGTACCCTGTACTGTGCAGGCTACAACTCCGCCAAGGAGTACCCGATCAACCCCAAGGCTCTGTCCCTGGGCGAGCTGTACGGCGAGTACAACCTGGCGACCAACGAGTACCCGATCAACCCCACTATATGTACCCTGTACTGTGCAGGCTACAACTCCGCCAAGGAGTACCCGATCAACCCCAAGGCTCTGTTCCTGGGCGAGCTGTACGGCGAGTACAACCTGGCGACCAACGAGTACCCGATCAACCCCACTATATGTACCTGTACTGTGCAGGCTACAACTCCGCCAAGGAGTACCCGATCAACCCCAAGGCGCTGTCCCTGGGCGAGCTGTACGGCGAGTACAACCTGGCGACCAACGAGTACCCGATCAACCCCACTATATGTACCCTGTACTGTGCAGGCTACAACTCCGCCAAGGAGTACCCGATCAACCCCAAGGCTCTGTCCCTGGGCGAGCTGTACGGCGAGTACAACCTGGCGACCAACGAGTACCCGATCAACCCCACTATATGTACCCTGTACTGTGCAGGCTACAACTCCGCCAAGGAGTACCCGATCAACCCCAAGGCTCTGTCCCTGGGCGAGCTGTACGGCGAGTACAACCTGGCGACCAACGAGTACCCGATCAACCCCACTATATGTACCTGTACTGTGCAGGCTACAACTCCGCCAAGGAGTACCCGATCAACCCCAAGGCGCTGTCCCTGGGCGAGCTGTACGGCGAGTACAACCTGGCGACCAACGAGTACCCGATCAACCCCACTATATGTACCTGTACTGTGCAGGCTACAACTCCGCCAAGGAGTACCCGATCAACCCCAAGGCGCTGTCCCTGGGCGAGCTGTACGGCGAGTACAACCTGGCGACCAACGAGTACCCGATCAACCCCACTATATGTACCCTGTACTGTGCAGGCTACAACTCCGCCAAGGAGTACCCGATCAACCCCAAGGCTCTGTCCCTGGGCGAGCTGTACGGCGAGTACAACCTGGCGACCAACGAGTACCCGATCAACCCCACTATATGTACCTGTACTGTGCAGGCTACAACTCCGCCAAGGAGTACCCGATCAACCCCAAGGCGCTGTCCCTGGGCGAGCTGTACGGCGAGTACAACCTGGCGACCAACGAGTACCCGATCAACCCCACTATATGTACCTGTACTGTGCAGGCTACAACTCCGCCAAGGAGTACCCGATCAACCCCAAGGCGCTGTCCCTGGGCGAGCTGTACGGCGAGTACAACCTGGCGACCAACGAGTACCCGATCAACCCCACTATATGTACCCTGTACTGTGCAGGCTACAACTCCGCCAAGGAGTACCCGATCAACCCCAAGGCTCTGTCCCTGGGCGAGCTGTACGGCGAGTACAACCTGGCGACCAACGAGTACCCGATCAACCCCACTATATGTACCCTGTACTGTGCAGGCTACAACTCCGCCAAGGAGTACCCGATCAACCCCAAGGCGCTGTCCCTGGGCGAGCTGTACGGCGAGTACAACCTGGCGACCAACGAGTACCCGATCAACCCCACTATATGTACCTGTACTGTGCAGGCTACAACTCCGCCAAGGAGTACCCGATCAACCCCAAGGCTCTGTCCCTGGGCGAGCTGTACGGCGAGTACAACCTGGCGACCAACGAGTACCCGATCAACCCCACTATATGTACCCTGTACTGTGCAGGCTACAACTCCGCCAAGGAGTACCCGATCAACCCCGAGGCTCTGTCCCTGGGCGAGCTGTACGGCGAGTACAACCTGGCGACCAACGAGTACCCGATCAACCCCACTATATGTACCCTGTACTGTGCAGGCTACAACTCCGCCAAGGAGTACCCGATCAACCCCAAGGCTCTGTCCCTGGGCGAGCTGTACGGCGAGTACAACCTGGCGACCAACGAGTACCCGATCAACCCCACTATATGTACCCTGTACTGTGCAGGCTACAACTCCGCCAAGGAGTACCCGATCAACCCCAAGGCTCTGTCCCTGGGCGAGCTGTACGGCGAGTACAACCTGGCGACCAACGAGTACCCGATCAACCCCACTATATGTACCTGTACTGTGCAGGCTACAACTCCGCCAAGGAGTACCCGATCAACCCCAAGGCTCTGTCCCTGGGCGAGCTGTACGGCGAGTACAACCTGGCGACCAACGAGTACCCGATCAACCCCACTATATGTACCCTGTACTGTGCAGGCTACAACTCCGCCAAGGAGTACCCGATCAACCCCAAGGCTCTGTCCCTGGGCGAGCTGTACGGCGAGTACAACCTGGCAGCCAACGAGTACCCGATCAACCCCACTATATGTACCTGTACTGTGCAGGCTACAACTCCGCCAAGGAGTACCCGATCAACCCCAAGGCGCTGTCCCTGGGCGAGCTGTACGGCGAGTACAACCTGGCGACGACGAGTACCCGATCAACCCCACTATATGTACCCTGTACTGTGCAGGCTACAACTCCGCCAAGGAGTACCCGATCAACCCCAAGGCTCTGTCCCTGGGCGAGCTGTACGGCGAGTACAACCTGGCGACCAACGAGTACCCGATCAACCCCACTATATGTACCCTGTACTGTGCAGGCTACAACTCCGCCAAGGAGTACCCGATCAACCCCAAGGCTCTGTCCCTGGGCGAGCTGTACGGCGAGTACAACCTGGCGACCAACGAGTACCCGATCAACCCCACTATATGTACCCTGAACTGTGCAGGCTACAACTCCGCCAAGGAGTACCCGATCAACCCCAAGGCGCTGTCCCTGGGCGAGCTGTACGGCGAGTACAACCTGGCGACCAACGAGTACCCGATCAACCCCACTATATGTACCTGTACTGTGCAGGCTACAACTCCGCCAAGGAGTACCCGATCAACCCCAAGGCTCTGTCCCTGGGCGAGCTGTACGGCGAGTACAACCTGGCGACCAACGAGTACCCGATCAACCCCACTATATGTACCCTGTACTGTGCAGGCTACAACTCCGCCAAGGAGTACCCGATCAACCCCAAGGCTCTGTCCCTGGGCGAGCTGTACGGCGAGTACAACCTGGCGACCAACGAGTACCCGATCAACCCCACTATATGTACCTGTACTGTGCAGGCTACAACTCCGCCAAGGAGTACCCGATCAACCCCAAGGCTCTGTCCCTGGGCGAGCTGTACGGCGAGTACAACCTGGCGACCAACGAGTACCCGATCAACCCCACTATATGTACCCTGTACTGTGCAGGCTACAACTCCGCCAAGGAGTACCCGATCAACCCCAAGGCTCTGTCCCTGGGCGAGCTGTACGGCGAGTACAACCTGGCGACCAACGAGTACCCGATCAACCCCACTATATGTACCCTGTACTGTGCAGGCTACAACTCCGCCAAGGAGTACCCGATCAACCCCAAGGCTCTGTCCCTGGGCGAGCTGTACGGCGAGTACAACCTGGCGACCAACGAGTACCCGATCAACCTCACTATATGTACCCTATACTGTGCAGGCTACAACTCCGCCAAGGAGTACCCGATCAACCCCAAGGCTCTGTCCCTGGGCGAGCTGTACGGCGAGTACAACCTGGCGACCAACGAGTACCCGATCAACCCCACTATATGTACCTGTACTGTGCAGGCTACAACTCCGCCAAGGAGTACCCGATCAACCCCAAGGCTCTGTCCCTGGGCGAGCTGTACGGCGAGTACAACCTGGCGACCAACGAGTACCCGATCAACCTCACTATATGTACCCTGTACTGTGCAGGCTACAACTCCGCCAAGGAGTACCCGATCAACCCCAAGGCTCTGTCCCTGGGCGAGCTGTACGGCGAGTACAACCTGGCGACCAACGAGTACCCGATCAACCCCACTATATGTACCTGTACTGTGCAGGCTACAACTCCGCCAAGGAGTACCCGATCAACCCCAAGGCTCTGTCCCTGGGCGAGCTGTACGGCGAGTACAACCTGGCGACCAACGAGTACCCGATCAACCCCACTATATGTACCCTGTACTGTGCAGGCTACAACTCCGCCAAGGAGTACCCGATCAACCCCAAGGCTCTGTCCCTGGGCGAGCTGTACGGCGAGTACAACCTGGCGACCAACGAGTACCCGATCAACCCCACTATATGTACCCTGTACTGTGCAGGCTACAACTCCGCCAAGGAGTACCCGATCAACCCCAAGGCGCTGTCCCTGGGCGAGCTGTACGGCGAGTACAACCTGGCGACCAACGAGTACCCGATCAACCCCACTATATGTACCCTGTACTGTGCAGGCTACAACTCCGCCAAGGAGTACCCGATCAACCCCAAGGCTCTGTCCCTGGGCGAGCTGTACGGCGAGTACAACATGGCGACCAACGAGTACCCGATCAACCCCACTATATGTACCCTGTACTGTGCAGGCTACAACTCCGCCAAGGAGTACCCGATCAACCCCAAGTCTCTGTCCCTGGGCGAGCTGTACGGCGAGTACAACCTGGCGACCAACGAGTACCCGATCAACCCCACTATATGTACCTGTACTGTGCAGGCTACAACTCCGCCAAGGAGTACCCGATCAACTACAAGGCTCTGTCCCTGGGCGAGCTGTACGGCGAGAACAACCTGACAGCCAACGAGTACCCGATCAACCCCACTATATGTACCCTGTACTGTGCAGGCTACAACTCCGCCAAGGAGTACCCGATCAACCCCAAGGCTCTGTCCCTGGGCGAGCTGTACGGCGAGTACAACCTGGCGACCAACGAGTACCCGATCAACCCCACTATATGTACCCTGTACTGTGCAGGCTACAACTCCGCCAAGGAGTACCCGATCAACCCCAAGGCTCTGTCCCTGGGCGAGCTGTACGGCGAGTACAACCTGGCGACCAACGAGTACCCGATCAACCCCACTATATGTACCCTGTACTGTGCAGGCTACAACTCCGCCAAGGAGTACCCGATCAACCCCAAGGCGCTGTCCCTGGGCGAGCTGTACGGCGAGTACAACCTGGCGACCAACGAGTACCCGATCAACCCCACTATATGTACCCTGTACTGTGCAGGCTACAACTCCGCCAAGGAGTACCCGATCAACCCCAAGGCTCTGTCCCTGGGCGAGCTGTACGGCGAGTACAACCTGGCGACCAACGAGTACCCGATCAACCCCACTATATGTACCCTGTACTGTGCAGGCTACAACTCCGCCAAGGAGTACCCGATCAACCCCAAGGCTCTGTCCCTGGGCGAGCTGTACGGCGAGTACAACCTGGCAGCCAACGAGTACCCGATCAACCCCACTATATGTACCCTGTACTGTGCAGGCTACAACTCCGCCAAGGAGTACCCGATCAACCCCAAGGCTCTGTCCCTGGGCGAGCTGTACGGCGAGTACAACCTGGCGACCAACGAGTACCCGATCAACCCCACTATATGTACCCTGTACTGTGCAGGCTACAACTCCGCCAAGGAGTACCCGATCAACCCCAAGGCTCTGTCCCTGGGCGAGCTGTACGGCGAGTACAACCTGGCGACCAACGAGTACCCGATCAACCCCACTATATGTACCTGTACTGTGCAGGCTACAACTCCGCCAAGGAGTACCCGATCAACCCCAAGGCTCTGTCCCTGGGCGAGCTGTACGGCGAGTACAACCTGGCGACCAACGAGTACCCGATCAACCCCACTATATGTACCTGTACTGTGCAGGCTACAACTCCGCCAAGGAGTACCCGATCAACCCCAAGGCTCTGTCCCTGGGCGAGCTGTACGGCGAGTACAACCTGGCGACCAACGAGTACCCGATCAACCCCACTATATGTACCCTGTACTGTGCAGGCTACAACTCCGCCAAGGAGTACCCGATCAACCCCAAGGCTCTGTCCCTGGGCGAGCTGTACGGCGAGTACAACCTGGCGACCAACGAGTACCCGATCAACCCCACTATATGTACCCTGTACTGTGCAGGCTACAACTCCGCCAAGGAGTACCCGATCAACCCCAAGGCTCTGTCCCTGGGCGAGCTGTACGGCGAGTACAACCTGGCGACCAACGAGTACCCGATCAACCCCACTATATGTACCCTGTACTGTGCAGGCTACAACTCCGCCAAGGAGTACCCGATCAACCCCAAGGCTCTGTCCCTGGGCGAGCTGTACGGCGAGTACAACCTGGCGACCAACGAGTACCCGATCAACCCCACTATATGTACCCTGTACTGTGCAGGCTACAACTCCGCCAAGGAGTACCCGATCAACCCCAAGGCTCTGTCCCTGGGCGAGCTGTACGGCGAGTACAACCTGGCGACCAACGAGTACCCGATCAACCCCACTATATGTACCCTGTACTGTGCAGGCTACAACTCCGCCAAGGAGTACCCGATCAACCCCAAGGCTCTGTCCCTGGGCGAGCTGTACGGCGAGTACAACCTGGCGACCAACGAGTACCCGATCAACCCCACTATATGTACCCTGTACTGTGCAGGCTACAACTCCGCCAAGGAGTACCCGATCAACCCCAAGGCTCTGTCCCTGGGCGAGCTGTACGGCGAGTACAACCTGGCGACCAACGAGTACCCGATCAACCCCACTATATGTACCCTGTACTGTGCAGGCTACAACTCCGCCAAGGAGTACCCGATCAACCCCAAGGCTCTGTCCCTGGGCGAGCTGTACGGCGAGTACAACCTGGCGACCAACGAGTACCCGATCAACCCCACTATATGTACCTGTACTGTGCAGGCTACAACTCCGCCAAGGAGTACCCGATCAACCCCAAGGCTCTGTCCCTGGGCGAGCTGTACGGCGAGTACAACCTGGCGACCAACGAGTACCCGATCAACCCCACTATATGTACCCTGTACTGTGCAGGCTACAACTCCGCCAAGGAGTACCCGATCAACCCCAAGGCGCTGTCCCTGGGCGAGCTGTACGGCGAGTACAACCTGGCGACCAACGAGTACCCGATCAACCCCACTATATGTACCTGTACTGTGCAGGCTACAACTCCGCCAAGGAGTACCCGATCAACCCCAAGGCTCTGTCCCTGGGCGAGCTGTACGGCGAGTACAACCTGGCGACCAACGAGTACCCGATCAACCCCACTATATGTACCTGTACTGTGCAGGCTACAACTCCGCCAAGGAGTACCCGATCAACCCCAAGGCTCTGTCCCTGGGCGAGCTGTACGGCGAGTACAACCTGGCGACCAACGAGTACCCGATCAACCCCACTATATGTACCCTGTACTGTGCAGGCTACAACTCCGCCAAGGAGTACCCGATCAACCCCAAGGCGCTGTCCCTGGGCGAGCTGTACGGCGAGTACAACCTGGCGACCAACGAGTACCCGATCAACCCCACTATATGTACCTGTACTGTGCAGGCTACAACTCCGCCAAGGAGTACCCGATCAACCCCAAGGCGCTGTCCCTGGGCGAGCTGTACGGCGAGTACAACCTGGCGACCAACGAGTACCCGATCAACCCCACTATATGTACCCTGTACTGTGCAGGCTACAACTCCGCCAAGGAGTACCCGATCAACCCCAAGGCTCTGTCCCTGGGCGAGCTGTACGGCGAGTACAACCTGGCGACCAACGAGTACCCGATCAACCCCACTATATGTACCTGTACTGTGCAGGCTACAACTCCGCCAAGGAGTACCCGATCAACCCCAAGGCTCTGTCCCTGGGCGAGCTGTACGGCGAGTACAACCTGGCGACCAACGAGTACCCGATCAACCCCACTATATGTACCCTGTACTGTGCAGGCTACAACTCCGCCAAGGAGTACCCGATCATCCCCAAGGCTCTGTCCCTGGGCGAGCTGTACGGCGAGTACAACCTGGCGACCAACGAGTACCCGATCAACCCCACTATATGTACCCTGTACTGTGCAGGCTACAACTCCGCCAAGGAGTACCCGATCAACCCCAAGGCGCTGTCCCTGGGCGAGCTGTACGGCGAGTACAACCTGGCGACCAACGAGTACCCGATCAACCCCACTATATGTACCCTGTACTGTGCAGGCTACAACTCCGCCAAGGAGTACCCGATCAACCCCAAGGCTCTGTCCCTGGGCGAGCTGTACGGCGAGTACAACCTGGCGACCAACGAGTACCCGATCAACCCCACTATATGTACCCTGTACTGTGCAGGCTACAACTCCGCCAAGGAGTACCCGATCAACCCCAAGGCTCTGTCCCTGGGCGAGCTGTACGGCGAGTACAACCTGGCGACCAACGAGTACCCGATCAACCCCACTATATGTACCTGTACTGTGCAGGCTACAACTCCGCCAAGGAGTACCCGATCAACCCCAAGGCGCTGTCCCTGGGCGAGCTGTACGGCGAGTACAACCTGGCGACCAACGAGTACCCGATCAACCCCACTATATGTACCTGTACTGTGCAGGCTACAACTCCGCCAAGGAGTACCCGATCAACCCCAAGGCTCTGTCCCTGGGCGAGCTGTACGGCGAGTACAACCTGGCGACCAACGAGTACCCGATCAACCCCACTATATGTACCCTGTACTGTGCAGGCTACAACTCCGCCAAGGAGTACCCGATCAACCCCAAGGCTCTGTCCCTGGGCGAGCTGTACGGCGAGTACAACCTGGCGACCAACGAGTACCCGATCAACCCCACTATATGTACCCTGTACTGTGCAGGCTACAACTCCGCCAAGGAGTACCCGATCAACCCCAAGGCTCTGTCCCTGGGCGAGCTGTACGGCGAGTACAACCTGGCAGCCAACGAGTACCCGATCAACCCCACTTTATGTACCTGTACTGTGCAGGCTACAACTCCGCCAAGGAGTACCCGATCAACCCCAAGGCTCTGTCCCTGGGCGAGCTGTACGGCGAGTACAACCTGGCGACCAACGAGTACCCGATCAACCCCACTATATGTACCTGTACTGTGCAGGCTACAACTCCGCCAAGGAGTACCCGATCAACCCCAAGGCTCTGTCCCTGGGCGAGCTGTACGGCGAGTACAACCTGGCGACCAACGAGTACCCGATCAACCCCACTATATGTACCCTGTACTGTGCAGGCTACAACTCCGCCAAGGAGTACCCGATCAACCCCAAGGCGCTGTCCCTGGGCGAGCTGTACGGCGAGTACAACCTGGCGACCAACGAGTACCCGATCAACCCCACTATATGTACCCTGTACTGTGCAGGCTACAACTCCGCCAAGGAGTACCCGATCAACCCCAAGGCTCTGTCCCTGGGCGAGCTGTACGGCGAGTACAACCTGGCGACCAACGAGTACCCGATCAACCCCACTATATGTACCCTGTACTGTGCAGGCTACAACTCCGCCAAGGAGTACCCGATCAACCCCAAGGCGCTGTCCCTGGGCGAGCTGTACGGCGAGTACAACCTGGCGACCAACGAGTACCCGATCAACCCCACTATATGTACCTGTACTGTGCAGGCTACAACTCCGCCAAGGAGTACCCGATCAACCCCAAGGCGCTGTCCCTGGGCGAGCTGTACGGCGAGTACAACCTGGCGACCAACGAGTACCCGATCAACCCCACTATATGTACCCTGTACTGTGCAGGCTACAACTCCGCCAAGGAGTACCCGATCAACCCCAAGGCTCTGTCCCTGGGCGAGCTGTACGGCGAGTACAACCTGGCGACCAACGAGTACCCGATCAACCCCACTATATGTACCTGTACTGTGCAGGCTACAACTCCGCCAAGGAGTACCCGATCAACCCCAAGGCTCTGTCCCTGGGCGAGCTGTACGGCGAGTACAACCTGGCGACCAACGAGTACCCGATCAACCCCACTATATGTACCTGTACTGTACTGTGCAGGCTACAACTCCGCCAAGGAGTACCCGATCAACCCCAAGGCTCTGTCCCTGGGCGAGCTGTACGGCGAGTACAACCTGGCGACCAACGAGTACCCGATCAACCCCACTATATGTACCTGTACTGTGCAGGCTACAACTCCGCGAAGGAGTACCCGATCAACCCCTAGGCTCTGTCCCTGGGCGAGCTGTACGGCGAGTACAACCTGGCGACCAACGAGTACCTGATCAACCCCACTATATGTACCCTGTACTGTGCAGGCTACAACTCCGCCAAGGAGTACCCGATCAACCCCAAGGCGCTGTCCCTGGGCGAGCTGTACGGCGAGTACAACCTGGCGACCAACGAGTGGCTGGACGGCGTGCTGTCCTCGATCATGCGCAAGCAGTGCGCGGATGAGGGCGCCGACGAGAAGTGGATCCTCTTCGACGGCCCCGTCGACGCCGTGTGGATCGAGAACATGAACAGCGTGATGGACGACAACAAGGTGTTGACGTTGATCAACAGCGAGAGGATCGTCATGCCCGAGCAGGTACAGTAGCATCCACGATCACACGCAATGCACGGTCGGGGACAGGCAAAGATGAACCTATTCATAGTTTGTGAAATATGCTTTTTGCTGATAACCTCAGATAGGTAGATGTGAATAAATACCAACTGCAATATGAAAAGATTTTCCTTGAGTGGGACTCGAACCCACGAGCTTCCGATATCCAGGCAGATGCTCTATGTAGTTCTCAATCATGGATGACATTCATGGTCTTCTGACCCTATCTTCAATCTCGGTAAGTTGCTGACGCAGCTTATATTGGAACACAGCCGCTGCAATATAAACTGCCTTGGTAGCTCAGTTGGTAGAGCATCTGACTGGATATCGGAAGGTCGTGGGTTTGAATCCCACTCGAGGAAAATGTTTTCTTATTGCAGATTGTATTTATTCATAGTTTGTACGAACTTCTTTTGTTTTGCATCAACAAAGTTAGAAAGTTTATTTTCTGGGGTCCCAGAAACATTAATACAATGAACAAGATACCAAAACACAGATTGACAGCCGTTCTGACACGTTACACCAAGATGGCCGCGCAACAATGAGATGATGTCACGTGCAAACTAAGAATTGTTACTTGGCCAGGTATCGGCCGGCCCCTGCTAGAGCATGTTGATCATGAGCAACACGTAGTCTCGGTAAAATACTTCAGCGAGGACTCCAACATTTGTCTATCAAAACGATGATAAAAATTATCGTTGTAAATTGCCAAAAAGTCCTGAAAGCGTCAGCTATTTAGAGAGAAAGTATATTAGTCAAAATATTTGCCAAAAGGAAAGCATCCAAAAGATAACTTAAAATGAGAAATTGCCTACCATCCTATCTTGTCATTGTATAAGGAAAAGTAAGCCTCAACCAAGCCCGGCTTCACAAAGCTTTTCTCCCGGGGAATTACTCCACTGTGGTGTTTCTTCTACGACAAAATGTCACCACGCGGTGGACTCTATGATGACCGGTAGAGTTGAGGTCGATACATCAGCGAGGACCACAACAATAGTCTAGACACGAGATAATTTATACGAGATGATGAGAATCGTTGGCAAAAAGTACCAAACCTTGTATCTCAGGATGTGCTTTATCTTCATGAGCTGATACATTTAGAGGAGAAGCTTTTGTGGATTAAATTAGCTTTAAATTTTGAGTTAATGTGCGAACATTTTGCAAAGAAAAAATATTATTTCCAAATTATATCAAGTATGCCTCGCATGGTCTACAATGACGTCAAGGACCTGGGCTGGCGATGTATTAATCCTGCTCCCTGTCACAGGTGTCGCTGGTGTTCGAGGTGGAGGACCTGGCTGTTGCGTCGCCCGCCACTGTGTCTCGATGCGGCATGGTCTACAATGACATCAAGGACCTGGGCTGGCGATGTATTAATCCTGCTCCCTGTCACAGGTGTCGCTGGTGTTCGAGGTGGAGGACCTGGCTGTTGCGTCGCCCGCCACTGTGTCTCGATGCGGCATGGTCTACAATGACGTCAAGGACCTGGGCTGGCGATGTATTAATCCTGCTCCCTGTCACAGGTGTCGCTGGTGTTCGAGGTGGAGGACCTGGCTGTTGCGTCGCCCGCCACTGTGTCTCGATGCGGCATGGTCTACAATGACGTCAAGGACCTGGGCTGGCGATGTATTAATCCTGCTCCCTGTCACAGGTGTCGCTGTTGTTCGAGGTGGAGGACCTGGCTGTTGCGTCGCCCGCCACTGTGTCTCGATGCGGCATGGTCTACAATGACGTCAAGGACCTGGGCTGGCGATGTATTAATCCTGCTCCCTGTCACAGGTGTCGCTGGTGTTCGAGGTGGAGGACCTGGCTGTTGCGTCGCCCGCCACTGTGTCTCGATGCGGCATGGTCTACAATGACGTCAAGGACCTGGGCTGGCGATGTATTAATCCTGCTCCCTGTCACAGGTGTCGCTGTTGTTCGAGGTGGAAGACCTGGCTGTTGCGTCGCCCGCCACTGTGTCTCGATGCGGCATGGTCTACAATGACATCAAGGACCTGGGCTGGCGGCCCTACGTGGACTCGTGGTTGGCGCGTCAGCCCAAGAGCAAGCCGGACATGTATGTGGAGCAGATGCGCGCGCACTTCGACCGCTTCGTCAACCCCGTGCTGGAGTTCAAGCGACACAGCTGCAAGGTGAGTTCAGTTCCTCGTTGCAAACTGTGGATGATTTCATGACTGACTCAAATCCAACGATATTGCTAGGGTTTAGGTTCCCGAGTGTGTGTTATAGGAAGGCGCTATGTCCCAATGGATTCAGCATAGTTAAAGCAAAATGTTAACTTTTCGCCGAAGCATTTATTTCCGTTGACGTTTTCGTTTTGTCCAGAGAATAGGCATCCAAGACAGTTATTTCTTATTTTTTCGATTTCGTTGCAACCGATTCATTTCGGCGAAATGCTTTCTAAATAATATCAGTAAAATTAAATTCGGTCGTGACGAGATCAAAAAAGGATATTATAATAAAATACCCTGGTGTTGATCCTATCGTCCTTCACCGTGTGGAAGATCATGCTCTTTGGAAAATGGATCTTAAAAATTGTCAGCATCACAATATCAGGAAATGTTTCATTTTCATAACAAATTGTTTCATACAGTCCGTAAAAAATGAAGGCAAATTGGGCCACCAAACTTCCAAAAATCATGAATGCCTTTTAGAAGCTTCATGTATGCGAATCTTCAAAACGCGAGTGCACATTGGCGTCTTGTCTCTACGAAATGTTGATGATGGATGATGTTGATTCTCTCCGCTCATTTCTCTTGCCATGCGCAGGAGACCGTCCCCGTGTCGGAGCTCGCCTCCGTCATATCCCTGTGCAAGCTGCTGGACTGTCTGGCCACCAAGAACAACGGAGTCAGCGACGCTCTGGAGGAGGCCGATCTGGAGACCATGATCAAGCTGTGGTTCGTGTTCGCAGGAGACCGTCCCCGTGTCGGAGCTCGCCTCCGTCATGTCCCTGTGCAAGCTGCTGGATTGTCTGGCCACCAAGAACAACGGAGTCAGCGACGTTCTGGAGGAGGCCGATCTGGAGACCATGATCAAGCTGTGGTTCGTGTTCGCAGGAGACCGTCCCCGTGTCGGAGCTCGCCTCCGTCATGTCCCTGTGCAAGCTGCTGGACTGTCTGGCCACCAAGAACAACGGAGTCAGCGACGCTCTGGAGGAGGCCGATCTGGAGACCATGATCAAGCTGTGGTTCGTGTTCGCAGGAGACCGTCCCCGTTTCGGAGCTCGCCTCCGTCATGTCCCTGTGCAAGCTGCTGGACTGTCTGGCCACCAAGAACAACGGAGTCAGCGATGCTCTGGAGGAGGCCGATCTGGAGACCATGATCAAGCTGTGGTTCGTGTTCGCAGGAGACCGTCCCCGTGTCGGAGCTCGCCTCCGTCATGTCCCTGTGCAAGCTGCTGGACTGTCTGGCCACCAAGAACAACGGAGTCAGCGACGCTCTGGAGGAGGCCGATCTGGAGACCATGATCAAGCTGTGGTTCGTGTTCGCAGGAGACCGTCCCCGTGTCGGAGCTCGCCTCCGTCATGTCCCTGTGCAAGTTGCTGGACTGTCTGGCCACCAAGAACAACGGAGTCAGCGACGCTCTGGAGGAGGCCGATCTGGAGACCATGATCAAGCTGTGGTTCGTGTTCGCAGGAGACCGTCCCCGTGTCGGAGCTCGCCTCCGTCATGTCCCTGTGCAAGCTGCTGGACTGTCTGGCCACCAAGAACAACGGAGTCAGCGACGCTCTGGAGGAGGCCGATCTGGAGACCATGATCAAGCTGTGGTTCGTGTTCGCAGGAGACCGTCCCCGTGTCGGAGCTCGCCTCCGTCATGTCCCTGTGCAAGCTGCTTGACTGTCTGGCCACCAAGAACAACGGAGTCAGCGATGCTCTGGAGGAGGCCGATCTGGAGACCATGATCAAGCTGTGGTTCGTGTTCGCAGGAGACCGTCCCCGTGTCGGAGCTCGCCTCCGTCATGTCCCTGTGCAAGCTGCTGGACTGTCTGGCCACCAAGAACAACGGAGTCAGCGACGCTCTGGAGGAGGCCGATCTGGAGACCATGATCAAGCTGTGGTTCGTGTTCGCAGGAGACCGTCCCCGTGTCGGAGCTCGCCTCCGTCATGTCCCTGTGCAAGCTGCTGGACTGTCTGGCCACCAAGAACAACGGAGTCAGCGACGCTCTGGAGGAGGCCGATCTGGAGACCATGATCAAGCTGTGGTTCGTGTTCGCAGGAGACCGTCCCCGTGTCGGAGCTCGCCTCCGTCATGTCCCTGTGCAAGCTGCTGGACTGTCTGGCCACCAAGAACAACGGAGTCAGCGACGCTCTGGAGGAGGCCGATCTGGAGACCATGATCAAGCTGTGGTTCGTGTTCGCAGGAGACCGTCCCCGTGTCGGAGCTCGCCTCCGTCATGTCCCTGTGCAAGCTGCTGGACTGTCTGGCCACCAAGAACAACGGAGTCAGCGACGCTCTGGAGGAGGCCGATCTGGAGACCATGATCAAGCTGTGGTTCGTGTTCGCAGGAGACCGTCCCCGTGTCGGAGCTCGCCTCCGTCATGTCCCTGTGCAAGCTGCTGGACTGTCTGGCCACCAAGAACAACGGAGTCAGCGACGCTCTGGAGGAGGCCGATCTGGAGACCATGATCAAGCTGTGGTTCGTGTTCGCAGGAGACCGTCCCCGTGTCGGAGCTCGCCTCCGTCATGTCCCTGTGCAAGCTGCTGGACTGTCTGGCCACCAAGAACAACGGAGTCAGCGATGCTCTGAAGGAGGCCGATCTGGAGACCATGATCAAGCTGTGGTTCGTGTTCGCAGGAGACCGTCCCCGTGTCGGAGCTCGCCTCCGTCATGTCCCTGTGCAAGCTGCTGGACTGTCTGGCCACCAAGAACAACGGAGTCAGCGACGCTCTGGAGGAGGCCGATCTGGAGACCATGATCAAGCTGTGGTTCGTGTTCGCAGGAGACCGTCCCCGTGTCGGAGCTCGCCTCCGTCATGTCCCTGTGCAAGCTGCTGGACTGTCTGGCCACCAAGAACAACGGAGTCAGCGACGCTCTGGAGGAGGCCGATCTGGAGACCATGATCAAGCTGTGGTTCGTGTTCGCAGGAGACCGTCCCCGTGTCGGAGCTCGCCTCCGTCATGTCCCTGTGCAAGCTGCTGGACTGTCTGGCCACCAAGAACAACGGAGTCAGCGACGCTCTGGAGGAGGCCGATCTGGAGACCATAATCAAGCTGTGGTTCGTGTTCGCAGGAGACCGTCCCCGTGTCGGAGCTCGCCTCCGTCATGTCCCTGTGCAAGCTGCTGGACTGTCTGGCCACCAAGAACAACGGAGTCAGCGACGCTCTGGAGGAGGCCGATCTGGAGACCATGATCAAGCTGTGGTTCGTGTTCGCAGGAGACCGTCCCCGTGTCGGAGCTCGCCTCCGTCATGTCCCTGTGCAAGCTGCTGGACTGTCTGGCCACCAAGAACAACGGAGTCAGCGACGCTCTGGAGGAGGCCGATCTGGAGACCATGATCAAGCTGTGGTTCGTGTTCGCAGGAGACCGTCCCCGTGTCGGAGCTCGCCTCCGTCATGTCCCTGTGCAAGCTGCTGGACTGTCTGGCCACCAAGAACAACGGAGTCAGCGACGCTCTGAAGGAGGCCGATCTGGAGACCATGATCAAGCTGTGGTTCGTGTTCGCAGGAGACCGTCCCCGTGTCGGAGCTCGCCTCCGTCATGTCCCTGTGCAAGCTGCTGGACTGTCTGGCCACCAAGAACAACGGAGTCAGCGACGCTCTGGAGGAGGCCGATCTGGAGACCATGATCAAGCTGTGGTTTGTGTTCGCAGGAGACCGTCCCCGTGTCGGAGCTCGCCTCCGTCATGTCCCTGTGCAAGCTGCTGGACTGTCTGGCCACCAAGAACAACGGAGTCAGCGATGCTCTGGAGGAGGCCGATCTGGAGACCATGATCAAGCTGTGGTTCGTGTTCGCAGGAGACCGTCCCCGTGTCGGAGCTCGCCTCCGTCATGTCCCTGTGCAAGCTGCTGGACTGTCTGGCCACCAAGAACAACGGAGTCAGCGACGCTCTGGAGGAGGCCGATCTGGAGACCATGATCAAGCTGTGGTTCGTGTTCGCAGGAGACCGTCCCCGTGTCGGAGCTCGCCTCCGTCATGTCCCTGTGCAAGCTGCTGGACTGTCTGGCCACCAAGAACAACGGAGTCAGCGACGCTCTGGAGGAGGCCGATCTGGAGACCATGATCAAGCTGTGGTTCGTGTTCGCAGGAGACCGTCCCCGTGTCGGAGCTCGCCTCCGTCATGTCCCTGTGCAAGCTGCTGGACTGTCTGGCCACCAAGAACAACGGAGTCAGCGACGCTCTGGAGGAGGCCGATCTAGAGACCATGATCAAGCTGTGGTTCGTGTTCGCAGGAGACCGTCCCCGTGTCGGAGCTCGCCTCCGTCATGTCCCTGTGCAAGCTGCTGGACTGTCTGGCCACCAAGAACAACGGAGTCAGCGACGCTCTGGAGGAGGCCGATCTGGAGACCATGATCAAGCTGTGGTTCGTGTTCGCAGGAGACCGTCCCCGTGTCGGAGCTCGCCTCCGTCATGTCCCTGTGCAAGCTGCTGGACTGTCTGGCCACCAAGAACAACGGAGTCAGCGACGCTCTGGAGGAGGCCGATCTGGAGACCATGATCAAGCTGTGGTTCGTGTTCGCAGGAGACCGTCCCCGTGTCGGAGCTCGCCTCCGTCATGTCCCTGTGCAAGCTGCTGGACTGTCTGGCCACCAAGAACAACGGAGTCAGCGATGCTCTGGAGGAGGCCGATCTGGAGACCATAATCAAGCTGTGGTTCGTGTTCGCAGGAGACCGTCCCCGTGTCGGAGCTCGCCTCCGTCATGTCCCTGTGCAAGCTGCTGGACTGTCTGGCCACCAAGAACAACGGAGTCAGCGACGCTCTGGAGGAGGCCGATCTGGAGACCATGATCAAGCTGTGGTTCGTGTTCGCAGGAGACCGTCCCCGTGTCGGAGCTCGCCTCCGTCATGTCCCTGTGCAAGCTGCTGGACTGTCTGGCCACCAAGAACAACGGAGTCAGCGACGCTCTGGAGGAGGCCGATCTGGAGACCATGATCAAGCTGTGGTTCGTGTTCGCAGGAGACCGTCCTCGTGTCGGAGCTCGCCTCCGTCATGTCCCTGTGCAAGCTGCTGGACTGTTAGGCCACCAAGAACAACGGAGTCAGCGACGCTCTGGAGGAGGCCGATCTGGAGACCATGATCAAGCTGTGGTTCGTGTTCGCAGGAGACCGTCCCCGTGTCGGAGCTCGCCTCCGTCATGTCCCTGTGCAAGCTGCTGGACTGTCTGGCCACCAAGAACAACGGAGTCAGCGACGCTCTGGAGGAGGCCGATCTGGAGACCATGATCAAGCTGTGGTTCGTGTTCGCAGGAGACCGTCCCCGTGTCGGAGCTCGCCTCCGTCATGTCCCTGTGCAAGCTGCTGGACTGTCTGGCCACCAAGAACAACGGAGTCAGCGACGCTCTGGAGGAGGCCGATCTGGAGACCATGATCAAGCTGTGGTTCGTGTTCGCAGGAGACCGTCCCCGTGTCGGAGCTCGCCTCCGTCATGTCCCTGTGCAAGCTGCTGGACTGTCTGGCCACCAAGAACAACGGAGTCAGCGACGCTCTGGAGGAGGCCGATCTGGAGACCATGATCAAGCTGTGGTTCGTGTTCTGGTGAGTTCATTGCGCGGTCAAGGAACACACAAAACACTTTTAACTTTACACTGACGACTTTGTGCCATTCTATTTTTATTCAATGAACTTTACCATCATAGTAATCCGTGATCTTACAGCTACTGATCTGTGTTGAAGAAAGGTCATACTCTTCATTGACTTGCGAATGAAAGTTTTCGTATAAATTTAGCAGTAAATTTGTTGGTTTTTCTCTCAGCAGGTTTGCTTCCTTAATTCCATGTTGACAACATCGAAGTTATAATGTGTCGGGCTCTTTGTTTCTGTTCACGGATTATCTCGTTCACCGCACCTAATCGGTTGCAATTGACGCTGGAGCTTACAGATGGGCACCTTTTGCATTTGGAGTACCGTAGGGCTCAATACTGCACCCTCTGCTGTTTATTCTTATTGTAAACCAAACATCAATAATCTAGTCGTCGCAGTGCTTGATAAATGTGGACGATTTAAATAATATTATTTTCCTTATGTGTGCAGGAAACTATAATGTTTTGATCTTAATGCCCTGTTCACACTGAGGATTCGATTGCGATCCAGGTCGAGCGCGATTCAGATGTCGATTGCGTTGTAACAACTCCATCGAGATTTGAATAGTGATCGAATTCGATTGAGTTCAATTTACACACATTTTCGAATTCAATTGAGATAATGGATCGCAATCGAATCCTCAGTGTGAACAGGGTATTAGCCTGATTTACTCGGTTCAATTTCTTGAACAACTTCTGTGTCACCTTCGCACTTTTAATACAGTTTTGTATTTACACGATGCAACTTCTTGTCACATTACTTGAACTAAATTTTTATATAATTGATAACACGTTCGTTGTTCCACATCCACTCAACAAAATGTCATATTTCACAGTTAATATTCACTAGTTCTTCCTGAAACTAGTGTTCTGTGATATAGATATTTTTAATGATTCTTTTAGGCTGCGTTTCACCAAGATTCTAAACCCGGCTTAGAGGCGGTAAACCTGGTTTAGGGGCCTCTAAACCATGTTTACCGCCTCTAACCCGGGTTTAGAATCTTGGTGAAATGCAGCCTTAGTGATTTTAAAGACTCTGTTGACGAGGTTCTGTCCAATGTTTTTATATAGAAACGATTTAGTTGTAATTCGTTTTCATTGTTTGTGATAATGTCTGTTGTTATGTTCTCATGTTTTTATTATATTGCACTTGTGGGGCTTCGGCCCTGTTGACAATAAAGATTCAATAATAATTGAGCGAGCGAAGCGAGCGTCTCCTTTTGGCTCTTTTGGCACGGACCTCTTTTTTTTTATTTTTTATTTTTTTATTTTTTATTTATTTATTTATTTTTATTTTTTGTCTGTTAATAGCCGATACACAGGTCGCACCGTTTCACCTATCGATCTGAAATTTTGCACACAAGTAAAACCAACCTTCTCTGTTTGCAGACCCATTTTTTTTAAATCCATTCGTTGGTTAAAATTTAAATAAACATCTCCTGATAGGCTGAAAAAATAAAACGGTCTTCCATAATTCTGATCAAATTCATATTTTGGCTATACAGGTCAGAGTTTTTCTTCGATCGAGCTGAAATTTTGCACACATGTAAACCCACCCTTATCTGTTTGCAGGCCCTAATTATATTTGAAATCCATTCATTGGTTAAAATTTAAATAAATGTCTCCTGATAGGCTGAAATTTAAAACGGTCTTCGATAATTCTGATCAAACTCATATTTTGCATGATCATTAAGACCAACATTGTCTCTTATTTTACAAAATTTCATCCCAATCAGTTAAGAACGTATGAACTTATTGAAATTTTTTATATCTGTCAGTAATGAAGTATCGAAAGTAATGTTTTCCAGTGCCACTTGAATTGAATCTGATTTTCTATATTTACCAGGGTGCTTAGATGCTATTTTCAAGTTTCGATGAAAAGCATAATATACTTTTTTATTGATTGAGTGATCATGTTTCAATTAAATATGGATGTGTATGTTTTCTTTGCGTTATGTACGCATTTCCGGTTCGAGAATTTGCACGTACCCGTGCTCGCTCATCAACGCGTTACACTGAGCGTTTTCCTAGTAATAATATTGAAAGCCATATCTCTAAGTTGTTGACGATGGTTTTGAAAGTGTGCATGCCGTCTCCAATCCCAAGAGGAGATTGCGATTGCAACAGTCACATTAAGAGTCAACTCCGACATGTATTACTCCGCGCAGTCTGGTGTGGTCGGTGTGCGCAAGCGTGGACGAGGACGGTCGCAAGAAAATGGATCAACTCCTACGCGAGAAGGAGGGCGTTTTCCCGCTCAAGGACACGATCTACGAGTACTACGTGGAGCCCCGGGCGAGGTCGATGATGCTGTGGGAGGAGAAACTCTCAGAGAGGTGGAGGATGAAGGAGGGCGAGCCGTTCTTCAAGATCATCGTGCCTACAGTCGACACGGTGCGGTGAGTACAACGAGTACTACGTGGAGCCCCGGGCGAGGGCGATGATGCTGTGGGAGGAGAAACTCTCAGAGAGGTGGAGGATGAAGGAGGGCGAGCCGTTCTTCAAGATCATCGTGCCTACAGTCGACACGGTGCGGTGAGTACAACGAGTTCTACGTGGAGCCCCGGGCGAGGGCGATGATGCTGTGGGAGGAGAAACTCTCAGAGAGGTGGAGGATGAAGGAGGGCGAGCCGTTCTTCAAGATCATCGTGCCTACAGTCGACACGGTGCGGTGAGTACAACGAGTACTACGTGGAGCCCCGGGCGAGGGCGATGATGCTGTGGGAGGAGAAACTCTCAGAGAGGTGGAGGATGAAGGAGGGCGAGCCGTTCTTCAAGATCATCGTGCCTACAGTCGACACGGTGCGGTGAGAACAACGAGTACTACGTGGAGCCCCGGGCGAGGGCGATGATGCTGTGGGAGGAGAAACTCTCAGAGAGGTGGAGGATGAAGGAGGGCGAGCTGTTCTTCAAGATCATCGTGCCTACAGTCGACACGGTGCGGTGAGTACAACGAGTACTACGTGGAGCCCCGGGCGAGGGCGATGATGCTGTGGGAGGAGAAACTCTCAGAGAGGTGGAGGATGAAGGGGGGCGAGCCGTTCTTCAAGATCATCGTGCCTACAGTCGACACGGTGCGGTGAGTACAACGAGTACTACGTGGAGCCCCGGGCGAGGGCGATGATGCTGTGGGAGGAGAAACTCTCAGAGAGGTGGAGGATGAAGGAGGGCGAGCCGTTCTTCAAGATCATCGTGCCTACAGTCGACACGGTGCGGTGAGTACAACGAGTACTACGTGGAGCCCCGGGCGAGGGCGATGATGCTGTGGGAGGAGAAACTCTCAGAGAGGTGGAGGATGAAGGAGGGCGAGCCGTTCTTCAAGATCATCGTGCCTACAGTCGACACGGTGCGGTGAGTACAACGAGTACTACGTGGAGCCCCGGGCGAGGGCGATGATGCAGTGGGAGGAGAAACTCTCAGAGAGGTGGAGGATGAAGGGGGGCGAGCAGTTCTTCAAGATCATCGTGCCTACAGTCGACACGGTTCGGTGAGTACAACGAGTACTACGTGGAGCCCCGGGCGAGGGCGATGATGCTGTGGGAGGAGAAACTCTCAGAGAGGTGGAGGATGAAGGGGGGCGAGCCGTTCTTCAAGATCATCGTGCCTACAGTCGACACATTGCGGTGAGTACAACGAGTACTACGTGGAGCCCCGGGCGAGGGCGATGATGCTGTGGGAGGAGAAACTCTCAGAGAGGTGGAGGATGAAGGAGGGCGAGCCGTTCTTCAAGATCATCGTGCCTACAGTCGACACGGTGCGGTGAGTACAACGAGTACTACGTTGAGCCCCGGGCGAGGGCGATGATGCTGTGGGAGGAGAAACTCTCAGAGAGGTGGAGGATAAAGGAGGGCGAGCCGTTCTTCAAGATCATCGTGCCTACAGTCGACACGGTGCGGTGAGTACAACGAGTACTACGTTGAGCCCCGGGCGAGGGCGATGATGCTGTGGGAGGAGAAACTCTCAGAGAGGTGGAGGATAAAGGAGGGCGAGCCGTTCTTCAAGATCATCGTGCCTACAGTCGACACGGTGCGGTGAGTACAACGAGTACTACGTGGAGCCCCGGGCGAGGGCGATGATGCTGTGGGAGGAGAAACTCTCAGAGAGGTGGAGGATGAAGGAGGGCGAGCCGTTCTTCAAGATCATCGTGCCTACAGTCGACACGGTGCGGTGAGTACAACGAGTACTACGTGGAGCCCCGGGCGAGGGCGATGATGCTGTGGGAGGAGAAACTCTCAGAGAGGTGGAGGATGAAGGAGGGCGAGCCGTTCTTCAAGATTATCGTGCCTACAGTCGACACGGTGCGGTGAGTACAACGAGTACTACGTGGAGCCCCGGGCGGAGGCGATGATGCTGTGGGAGGAGAAACTCTCAGAGAGGTGGAGGATGAAAGGGGGCGAGCCGTTCTTCAAGATCATCGTGCCTACAGTCGACACGGTGCGGTGAGTACAACGAGTACTACGTGGAGCCCCGGGCGAGGGCGATGATGCTGTGGGAGGAGAAACTCTCAGAGAGGTGGAGGATGAAGAAGGGCGAGCCGTTCCACAAGATCATCGTGCCTACAGTCGACACGGTGCGGTGAGTACAACGAGTACTACGTGGAGCCCCGGGCGAGGGCGATGATGCTGTGGGAGGAGAAACTCTCAGAGAGGTGGAGGATGAAGGGGGGCGAGCCGTTCTTCAAGATCATCGTGCCTACAGTCGACACCGTGCGGTGAGTACAACGAGTACTAAGTGGAGCCCCGGGCGAGGGCGATGATGCTGTGGGAGGAGAAACTCTCAGAGAGGTGGAGGATGAAGGGGGGCGAGCCGTTCTTCATGATCATCGTGCCTACAGTCGACACGGTGCGGTGAGTACAACGAGTACTACGTGGAGCCCCGGGCGAGGGCGATGATGCTGTAGGAGAAGAAACTCTCAGAGAGGTGGAGGATGAAGGGGGGCGAGCCGTTCTTCAAGATCATCGTGCCTACAGTCGAAACGGTGCGGTGAGTACAACGAGTACTACGTGGAGCCCCGGGCGAGGGCGATGATGCAGTGGGAGGAGAAACTCTCAGAGAGGTGGAGGATGAAGGAGGGCGAGCCGTTCTTCAAGATCATCGTGCCTACAGTCGACACGGTGCGGTGAGTACAACGAGTACTACGTGGAGCCCCGGGCGAGGGCGATGATGCTGTGGGAGGAGAAACTCTCAGAGAGGTGGAGGATGAAGGGGGGCGAGCCGTTCTTCAAGATCATCGTGCCTACAGTCGACACGGTGCGGTGAGTACAACGAGTACTACGTGGAGCCCCGGGCGAGGGCGATGATGCTGTGGGAGGACAAACTCTCAGAGAGGTGGAGGATAAAGGGGGGCGAGCCGTTCTTCAAGATCATCGTGCCTACAGTCGACACGGTGCGGTGAGTACAACGAGTACTACGTGGAGCCCCGGGCGAGGGCGATTATGCTGTGGGAGGAGAAACTCGCAGAGAGGTGGAGGATGAAGGAGGGCGAGCCGTTCTTCAAGATCATCGTGCCTACAGTCGACACGGTGCGGTGAGTACAACGAGTACTACGTGGAGCCCCGGGCGAGGGCGATGATGCTGTGGGAGGAGAAACTCTCAGAGAGGTGGAGGATGAAGGAGGGCGAGCCGTTCTTCAAGATCATCGTGCCTACAGTCGACACGGTGCGGTGAGTACAACGAGTACTACGTGGAGCCCCGGGCGAGGGCGATGATGCTGTGGGAGGAGAAACTCTCAGAGAGGTGGAGGATGAAGGGGGGCGAGCCGTTCTTCAAGATCATCGTGCCTACAGTCGACACGGTGCGGTGAGTACAACAAGAACTACGTGGAGCCCCGGGCGAGGGCGATGATGCTGTGGGAGGAGAAACTCTCAGAGAGGTGGTGGATGAAGGAGGGCGAGCCGTTCTTCAAGATCATCGTGCCTACAGTCGACACGGTGCGGTGAGTACAACGAGTACTACGTGGAGCCCCGGGCGAGGGCGATGATGCTGTGGGAGGAGAAACTCTCAGAGAGGTGGAGGATGAAGGGGGGCGAGCCGTTCTTCAAGATCATCGTGCCTACAGTCGACACGGTGCGGTGAGTACAACGAGTACTTCGTGGAGCCCCGGGCGAGGGCGATGATGCTGTGGGAGGAAAAACTCTCAGAGAGGTGGAGGATGAAGGAGGGCGAGCCGTTCTTCAAGATCATCGTGCCTACAGTCGACACGGTGCGGTGAGTACAACGAGTACTACGTGGAGCCCCGGGCGAGGGCGATGATGCTGTGGGAGGAGAAACTCTCAGAGAGGTGGAGGATGAAGGAGGGCGAGCCGTTCTTCAAGATCATCGTGCCTACAGTCGACACGGTGCGGTGAGTACAACGAGAACTACGTGGAGCCCCGGGTGAGGGCGATGATGCTGTGGGAGGAGACCCTCTCAGAGAGGTGGAGGATGAAAGAGGGCGAGCCGTTCTTCAAGATCATCGTGCCTACAGTCGACACGGTGCGGTGAGTACAACGAGTACTACGTGGAGCCCCGGGCGAGGGCGATGATGCTGTGGGAGGAGAAACTCTCAGAGAGGTGGAGGATGAAGGAGGGCGAGCCGTTCTTCAAGATCATCGTGCCTACAGTCGACACGGTGCGGTGAGTACAACGAGTACTACGTGGAGCCCCGGGCGAGGGCGATGATGCAGTGGGAGGAGAAACTCTCAGAGAGGTGGAGGATGAAGGAGGGCGAGCCGTTCTTCAAGATCATCGTGCCTACAGTCGACACGGTGCGGTGAGTACAACGAGAACTACGTGGAGCCCCGGGTGAGGGCGATGATGCTGTGGGAGGAGACCCTCTCAGAGAGGTGGAGGATGAAAGAGGGCGAGCCGTTCTTCAAGATCATCGTGCCTACAGTCGACACGGTGCGGTGAGTACAACGAGTACTACGTGGAGCCCCGGGCGAGGGCGATGATGCTGTGGGAGGAGAAACTCTCAGAGAGGTGGAGGATGAAGGAGGGCGAGCCGTTCTTCAAGATCATCGTGCCTACAGTCGACACGGTGCGGTGAGTACAACGAGTTCTACGTGGAGCCCCGGGCGAGGGCGATGATGCTGTGGGAGGAGAAACTCTCAGAGAGGTGGAGGATGAAGGAGGGCGAGCCGTTCTTCAAGATCATCGTGCCTACAGTCGACACGGTGCGGTGAGTACAACGAGTACTACGTGGAGCCCCGGGCGAGGGCGATGATGCTGTGGGAGGAGAAACTCTCAGAGAGGTGGAGGATGAAGGAGGGCGAGCCGTTCTTCAAGATCATCGTGCCTACAGTCGACACGGTGCGGTGAGAACAACGAGTACTACGTGGAGCCCCGGGCGAGGGCGATGATGCTGTGGGAGGAGAAACTCTCAGAGAGGTGGAGGATGAAGGAGGGCGAGCTGTTCTTCAAGATCATCGTGCCTACAGTCGACACGGTGCGGTGAGTACAACGAGTACTACGTGGAGCCCCTGGCGAGGGCGATGATGCTGTGGGAGGAGAAACTCTCAGAGAGGTGGAGGATGAAGGGGGGCGAGCCGTTCTTCAAGATCATCGTGCCTACAGTCGACACGGTGCGGTGAGTACAACGAGTACTACGTGGAGCCCCGGGCGAGGGCGATGATGCTGTGGGAGGAGAAACTCTCAGAGAGGTGGAGGATGAAGGAGGGCGAGCCGTTCTTCAAGATCATCGTGCCTACAGTCGACACGGTGCGGTGAGTACAACGAGTACTACGTGGAGCCCCGGGCGAGGGCGATGATGCTGTGGGAGGAGAAACTCTCAGAGAGGTGGAGGATGAAGGAGGGCGAGCCGTTCTTCAAGATCATCGTGCCTACAGTCGACACGGTGCGGTGAGTACAACGAGTACTACGTGGAGCCCCGGGCGAGGGCGATGATGCAGTGGGAGGAGAAACTCTCAGAGAGGTGGAGGATGAAGGGGGGCGAGCAGTTCTTCAAGATCATCGTGCCTACAGTCGACACGGTTCGGTGAGTACAACGAGTACTACGTGGAGCCCCGGGCGAGGGCGATGATGCTGTGGGAGGAGAAACTCTCAGAGAGGTGGAGGATGAAGGGGGGCGAGCCGTTCTTCAAGATCATCGTGCCTACAGTCGACACATTGCGGTGAGTACAACGAGTACTACGTGGAGCCCCGGGCGAGGGCGATGATGCTGTGGGAGGAGAAACTCTCAGAGAGGTGGAGGATGAAGGAGGGCGAGCCGTTCTTCAAGATCATCGTGCCTACAGTCGACACGGTGCGGTGAGTACAACGAGTACTACGTGGAGCCCCGGGCGAGGGCGATGATGCTGTGGGAGGAGAAACTCTCAGAGAGGTGGAGGATGAAGGGGGGCGAGCCGTTCTTCAAGATCATCGTGCCTACAGTCGACACGGTGCGGTGAGTACAACGAGTACTACGTGGAGCCTCGGGCGAGGGCGATGATGCTGTGGGAGGAGAAACTCTCAGAGAGGTGGAGGATGAAGGAGGGCGAGCCGTTCTTCAAGATCATCGTGCCTACAGTCGACACGGTGCGGTGAGTACAACGAGTACTACGTGGAGCCCCGGGCGAGGGCGATGATGCTGTGGGAGGAGAAACTCTCAGAGAGGTGGAGGATGAAGGAGGGCGAGCCGTTCTTCAAGATCATCGTGCCTACAGTCGACACGGTGCGGTGAGTACAACGAGTACTACGTGGAGCCCCGGGCGAGGGCGATGATGCTGTGGGAGGAGAAACTCTCAGAGAGGTGGAGGATGAAGGGGGGCGAGCCGTTCTTCAAGATCATCGTGCCTACAGTCGACACGGTGCGGTGAGTACAACGAGTACTACGTTGAGCCCCGGGCGAGGGCGATGATGCTGTGGGAGGAGAAACTCTCAGAGAGGTGGAGGATAAAGGAGGGCGAGCCGTTCTTCAAGATCATCGTGCCTACAGTCGACACGGTGCGGTGAGTACAACGAGTACTACGTGGAGCCCCGGGCGAGGGCGATGATGCTGTGGGAGGAGAAACTCTCAGAGAGGTGGAGGATGAAGGAGGGCGAGCCGTTCTTCAAGATCATCGTGCCTACAGTCGACACGGTGCGGTGAGTACAACGAGTACTACGTGGAGCCCCGGGCGAGGGCGATGATGCTGTGGGAGGAGAAACTCTCAGAGAGGTGGAGGATGAAGGAGGGCGAGCCGTTCTTCAAGATTATCGTGCCTACAGTCGACACGGTGCGGTGAGTACAACGAGTACTACGTGGAGCCCCGGGCGGAGGCGATGATGCTGTGGGAGGAGAAACTCTCAGAGAGGTGGAGGATGAAAGGGGGCGAGCCGTTCTTCAAGATCATCGTGCCTACAGTCGACACGGTGCGGTGAGTACAACGAGTACTACGTGGAGCCCCGGGCGAGGGCGATGATGCTGTGGGAGGAGAAACTCTCAGAGAGGTGGAGGATGAAGAAGGGCGAGCCGTTCCACAAGATCATCGTGCCTACAGTCGACACGGTGCGGTGAGTACAACGAGTACTACGTGGAGCCCCGGGCGAGGGCGATGATGCTGTGGGAGGAGAAACTCTCAGAGAGGTGGAGGATGAAGGGGGGCGAGCCGTTCTTCAAGATCATCGTGCCTACAGTCGACACCGTGCGGTGAGTACAACGAGTACTAAGTGGAGCCCCGGGCGAGGGCGATGATGCTGTGGGAGGAGAAACTCTCAGAGAGGTGGAGGATGAAGGGGGGCGAGCCGTTCTTCATGATCATCGTGCCTACAGTCGACACGGTGCGGTGAGTACAACGAGTACTACGTGGAGCCCCGGGCGAGGGCGATGATGCTGTAGGAGAAGAAACTCTCAGAGAGGTGGAGGATGAAGGGGGGCGAGCCGTTCTTCAAGATCATCGTGCCTACAGTCGAAACGGTGCGGTGAGTACAACGAGTACTACGTGGAGCCCCGGGCGAGGGCGATGATGCAGTGGGAGGAGAAACTCTCAGAGAGGTGGAGGATGAAGGAGGGCGAGCCGTTCTTCAAGATCATCGTGCCTACAGTCGACACGGTGCGGTGAGTACAACGAGTACTACGTGGAGCCCCGGGCGAGGGCGATGATGCTGTGGGAGGAGAAACTCTCAGAGAGGTAGAGGATGAAGGGGGGCGAGCCGTTCTTCAAGATCATCGTGCCTACAGTCGACACGGTGCGGTGAGTACAACGAGTACTACGTGGAGCCCCGGGCGAGGGCGATGATGCTGTGGGAGGACAAACTCTCAGAGAGGTGGAGGATAAAGGGGGGCGAGCCGTTCTTCAAGATCATCGTGCCTACAGTCGACACGGTGCGGTGAGTACAACGAGTACTACGTGGAGCCCCGGGCGAGGGCGATTATGCTGTGGGAGGAGAAACTCGCAGAGAGGTGGAGGATGAAGGAGGGCGAGCCGTTCTTCAAGATCATCGTGCCTACAGTCGACACGGTGCGGTGAGTACAACGAGTACTACGTGGAGCCCCGGGCGAGGGCGATGATGCTGTGGGAGGAGAAACTCTCAGAGAGGTGGAGGATGAAGGAGGGCGAGCCGTTCTTCAAGATCATCGTGCCTACAGTCGACACGGTGCGGTGAGTACAACGAGTACTACGTGGAGCCCCGGGCGAGGGCGATGATGCTGTGGGAGGAGAAACTCTCAGAGAGGTGGAGGATGAAGGGGGGCGAGCCGTTCTTCAAGATCATCGTGCCTACAGTCGACACGGTGCGGTGAGTACAACAAGAACTACGTGGAGCCCCGGGCGAGGGCGATGATGCTGTGGGAGGAGAAACTCTCAGAGAGGTGGAGGATGAAGGAGGGCGAGCCGTTCTTCAAGATCATCGTGCCTACAGTCGACACGGTGCGGTGAGTACAACGAGTACTACGTGGAGCCCCGGGCGAGGGCGATGATGCTGTGGGAGGAGAAACTCTCAGAGAGGTGGAGGATGAAGGGGGGCGAGCCGTTCTTCAAGATCATCGTGCCTACAGTCGACACGGTGCGGTGAGTACAACGAGTACTTCGTGGAGCCCCGGGCGAGGGCGATGATGCTGTGGGAGGAAAAACTCTCAGAGAGGTGGAGGATGAAGGAGGGCGAGCCGTTCTTCAAGATCATCGTGCCTACAGTCGACACGGTGCGGTGAGTACAACGAGTACTACGTGGAGCCCCGGGCGAGGGCGATGATGCTGTGGGAGGAGAAACTCTCAGAGAGGTGGAGGATGAAGGAGGGCGAGCCGTTCTTCAAGATCATCGTGCCTACAGTCGACACGGTGCGGTGAGTACAACGAGAACTACGTGGAGCCCCGGGTGAGGGCGATGATGCTGTGGGAGGAGACCCTCTCAGAGAGGTGGAGGATGAAAGAGGGCGAGCCGTTCTTCAAGATCATCGTGCCTACAGTCGACACGGTGCGGTGAGTACAACGAGTACTACGTGGAGCCCCGGGCGAGGGCGATGATGCTGTGGGAGGAGAAACTCTCAGAGAGGTGGAGGATGAAGGAGGGCGAGCCGTTCTTCAAGATCATCGTGCCTACAGTCGACACGGTGCGGTGAGTACAACGAGAACTACGTGGAGCCCCGGGCGAGGGCGATGATGCTGTGGGAGGAGAAACTCTCAGAGAGGTGGAGGATGAAGGAGGGCGAGCCGTTCTTCAAGATCATCGTGCCTACAGTCGACACGGTGCGGTGAGTACAACGAGTACTACGTGGAGCCCCGGGCGAGGGCGATGATGCTGTGGGAGGAGAAACTCTCAGAGAGGTGGAGGATGAAGGAGGGCGAGCCGTTCTTCAAGATCATCGTGCCTACAGTCGACACGGTGCGGTGAGTACAACGAGTTCTACGTGGAGCCCCGGGCGAGGGCGATGATGCTGTGGGAGGAGAAACTCGCAGAGAGGTGGAGGATGAAGGAGGGCGAGCCGTTCTTCAAGATCATCGTGCCTACAGTCGACACGGTGCGGTGAGTACAACGAGTACTACGTGGAGCCCCGGGCGAGGGCGATGATGCTGTGGGAGGAGAAACTCTCAGAGAGGTGGAGGATGAAGGAGGGCGAGCCGTTCTTCAAGATCATCGTGCCTACAGTCGACACGGTGCGGTGAGTACAACGAGTACTACGTGGAGCCCCGGGCGAGGGCGATGATGCTGTGGGAGGAGAAACTCTCAGAGAGGTGGAGGATGAAGGAGGGCGAGCCGTTCTTCAAGATCATCGTGCCTACAGTCGACACGGTGCGGTGAGTACAACGAGTACTACGTGGAGCCCCGGGCGAGGGCGATGATGCTGTGGGAGGAGAAACTCACAGAGAGGTGGAGGATGAAGGAGTGCGAGCCGTTTTTCAAGATCATCGTGCCTACAGTCGACACGGTGCGGTGAGTACAACGAGTACTACGTGGAGCCCCGGGCGAGGGCGATGATGCTGTGAGAGGAGAAACTCTCAGAGAGGTGGATGATGAAGGGGGGCGAGCCGTTCTTCAAGATCATCGTGCCTACAGTCGACACGGTGCGGTGAGTACAACGAGTACTACGTGGAGCCCCGGGCGAGGGCGATGATGCTGTGGGAGGAGAAACTCTCAGAGAGGTGGAGGATGAAGGAGGGCGAGCCGTTCTTCAAGATTATCGTGCCTACAGTCGACACGGTGCGGTGAGTACAACGAGTACTACGTGGAGCCCCGGGCGGAGGCGATGATGCTGTGGGAGGAGAAACTCTCAGAGAGGTGGAGGATGAAAGGGGGCGAGCCGTTCTTCAAGATCATCGTGCCTACAGTCGACACGGTGCGGTGAGTACAACGAGTACTACGTGGAGCCCCGGGCGAGGGCGATGATGCTGTGGGAGGAGAAACTCTCAGAGAGGTGGAGGATGAAGGAGGGCGAGCCGTTCTTCAAGATCATCGTGCCTACAGTCGACACGGTGCGGTGAGTACAACGAGTACTACGTGGAGCCCCGGGCGAGGGCGATGATGCTGTGGGAGGAGAAACTCTCAGAGAGGTGGAGGATGGAGGAGGGCGAGCCGTTCTTCAAGATCATCGTGCCTACAGTCGACACGGTGCGGTGAGTACAACGAGTACTACGTGGAGCCCCGGGTGAGGGCGATGATGCTGTGGGAGGAGAAACTCTCAGAGAGGTGGAGGATGAAAGAGGGCGAGCCGTTCTTCAAGATCATCGTGCCTACAGTCGACACGGTGCGGTGAGTACAACGAGTACTACGTGGAGCCCCGGGCGAGGGCGATGATGCTGTGGGAGGAGAAACTCTCAGAGAGGTGGAGGATGAAGGAGGGCGAGCCGTTCTTCAAGATCATCGTGCCTACAGTCGACACGGTGCGGTGAGTACAACGAGTACTACGTGGAGCCCCGGGCGAGGGCGATGATGCTGTGGGAGGAGAAACTCTCAGAGAGGTGGAGGATGAAGGAGGGCGAGCTGTTCTTCAAGATCATCGTGCCTACAGTCGACACGGTGCGGTGAGTACAACGAGTACTACGTGGAGCCCCGGGCGAGGGCGATGATGCTGTGGGAGGAGAAACTCTCAGAGAGGTGGAGGATGAAGGAGGGCGAGCCGTTCTTCAAGATCATCGTGCCTACAGTCGACACGGTGCGGTGAGTACAACGAGTACTACGTGGAGCCCCGGGCGAGGGCGATGATGCTGTGGGAGGAGAAACTCTCAGAGAGGTGGAGGATGAAGGAGGGCGAGCCGTTCTTCAAGATCATCGTGCCTACAGTCGACATGGTGCGGTGAGTACAACGAGTACTACGTGGAGCCCCGGGCGAGGGCGATGATGCTGTGGGAGGAGAAACTCTCAGAGAGGTGGAGGATGAAGGAGGGCGAGCCGTTCTTCAAGATCATCGTGCCTACAGTCGACACGGTGCGGTGAGTACAACGAGTACTACGTGGAGCCCCGGGCGAGAGCGATGATGCTGTGGGAGGAGAAACTCTCAGAGAGGTGGAGGATAAAGGGGGGCGAGCCGTTCTTCAAGATCATCGTGCCTACAGTCGACACGGTGCGGTGAGTACAACGAGTACTACGTGGAGCCCCGGGCGAAGGCGATGATGCTGTGGGAGGAGAAACTCTCAGAGAGGTGGAGGATGAAGGGGGGCGAGCCGTTCTTCAAGATCATCGTGCCTACAGTCGACACGGTGCGGTGAGTACAACGAGTACTACGTGGAGCCCCGGGCGAGGGCGATGATGCTGTGGGAGGAGAAACTCTCAGAGAGGTGGAGGATGAAGGAGGGCGAGCCGTTCTTCAAGATCATCGTGCCTACAGTCGACACGGTGCGGTGAGAACAACGAGTACTACGTGGAGCCCCGGGCGAGGGCGATGATGCTGTGGGAGGAGAAACTCTCAGAGAGGTGGAGGATGAAGGGGGGCGAGCCGTTCTTCAAGATCATCGTGCCTACAGTCGACACGGTGCGGTGAGTACAACGAGTACTACGTGGAGCCCCGGGCGAGGGCGATGATGCTGTGGGAGGAGAAACTCTCAGAGAGGTGGAGGATGAAGGAGGGCGAGCCGTTCTTCAAGATCATCGTGCCTACAGTCGACACGGTGCGGTGAGTACAACGAGTACTACGTGGAGCCCCGGGCGAGGGCGATGATGCTGTGGGAGGAGAAACTTTCAGAGAGGTGGAGGATGAAGGAGGGCGAGCTGTTCTTCAAGATCATCGTGCCTACAGTCGACACGGTGCGGTGAGTACAACGAGTACTACGTGGAGCCCCGGGCGAGGGCGATGATGCTGTGGGAGGAGAAACTCTCAGAGAGGTGGAGGATGAAGGAGGGCGAGCCGTTCTTCAAGATCATCGTGCCTACAGTCGACACGGTGCGGTGAGTACAACGAGTACTACGTGGAGCCCCGGGCGAGGGCGATGATGCTGTGGGAGGAGAAACTCTCAGAGAGGTGGAGGATGAAGGAGGGCGAGCCGTTCTTCAAGATCATCGTGCCTACAGTCGACACGGTGCGGTGAGTACAACGAGTACTACGTGGAGCCCCGGGCGAGGGCGATGATGCTGTGGGAGGAGAAACTCTCAGAGAGGTGGAGGATGAAGGGGGGCGAGCCGTTCTTCAAGATCATCGTGCCTACAGTCGACACGGTGCGGTGAGTACAACGAGTACTACGTGGAGCCCCGGGCGAGGGCGATGATGCTGTGGGAGGAGAAACTCTCAGAGAGGTGGAGGATGAAGGAGGGCGAGCCGTTCTTCAAGATCATCGTGCCTACAGTCGACACGGTGCGGTGAGTACAACGAGTACTACGTGGAGCCCCGAGCGAGGGCGATGATGCTGTGGGAGGAGAAACTCTCAGAGAGGTGGAGGATGAAGGAGGGCGAGCCGTTCTTCAAGATCATCGTGCGTACAGTCGACACGGTGCGGTGAGTACAACGAGTACTACGTGGAGCCCCGGGCGAGGGCGATGATGCTGTGGGAGGAGAAACTCTCAGAGAGGTGGAGGATGAAGGAGGGCGAGCCGTTCTTCAAGATCATCGTGCCTACAGTCGACACGGTGCGGTGAGTACAACGAGTACTACGTGAAGCCCCGGGCGAGGGCGATGATGCTGTGGGAGGAGAAACTCTCAGAGAGGTGGAGGATGAAGGAGGGCGAGCCGTTCTTCAAGATCATCGTGCCTACAGTCGACACGGTGCGGTGAGTACAACGAGTACTACGTGGAGCCCCGGGCGAGGTCGATGATGCTCTGGGAGGAGAAACTCTCAGAGAGGTGGAGGATGAAGGGGGGCGAGCCGTTCTTCAAGATCATCGTGCCTACAGTCGACACGGTGCGGTGCGTACAACGAGTACTACGTGGAGCCCCGGGCGAGGGCGATGATGCTGTGGGAGGAGAAACTCTCAGAGAGGTGGAGGATGAAGGAGGGCGAGCCGTTCTTCAAGATCATCGTGCCTACAGTCGACACGGTGCGGTGAGTACAACGAGTACTACGTGGAGCCCCGGGCGAGGGCGATGATGCTGTGGGAGGAGAAACTCTCAGAGAGGTGGAGGATAAAGGGGGGCGAGCCGTTCTTCAAGATCATCGTGCCTACAGTCGACACGGTGCGGTGAGTACAACGAGTACTACGTGGAGCCCCGGGCGAGGGCGATGATGCTGTGGGAGGAGAAACTCTCAGAGAGGTGGAGGATGAAGGAGGGCGAGCCGTTCTTCAAGATCATCGTGCCTACAGTCGACACGGTGCGGTGAGTACAACGAGTACTACGTGGAGCCCCGGGCGAGGGCGATGATGCTGTGGGAGGAGAAACTCTCAGAGAGGTGGAGGATGAAGGGGGGCGAGCCGTTCTTCAAGATCATCGTGCCTACAGTCGACACGGTGCGGTGAGTACAACGAGTACTACGTGGAGCCCCGGGCGAGGGCGATGATGCTGTGGGAGGAGAAACTCTCAGAGAGGTGGAGGATGAAGGAGGGCGAGCCGTTCTTCAAGATCAACGTGCCTACAGTCGACACGGTGCGGTGAGTACAACGAGTACTACGTGGAGCCCCGGGCGAGGGCGATGATGCTGTGGGAGGAGAAACTCTCAGAGAGGTGGAGGATGAAGGAGGGCGAGCTGTTCTTCAAGATCATCGTGCCTACAGTCGACACGGTGCGGTGAGTACAACGAGTACTACGTGGAGCCCCGGGCGAGGGCGATGATGCTGTGGGAGGAGAAACTCTCAGAGAGGTGGAGGATGAAGGAGGGCGAGCCGTTCTTCAAGATCATCGTGCCTACAGTCGACACGGTGCGGTGAGTACAACGAGTACTACGTGGAGCCCCGGGCGAGGGCGATGATGCTGTGGGAGGAGAAACTCTGAGAGAGGTGGAGGATGAAGGAGGGCGAGCCGTTCTTCAAGATCATCGTGCCTACAGTCGACACGGTGCGGTGAGTACAACGAGTACTACGTGGAGCCCCGGGCGAGGGCGATGATGCTGTGGGAGGAGAAACTCTCAGAGAGGTGGAGGATGAAGGAGGGCGAGCCGTTCTTCAAGATCATCGTGCCTACAGTCGACACGGTGCGGTGAGTACAACGAGTACTACGTGGAGCCCCGGGCAAGGGCGATGATGCTGTGGGAGGAGAAACTCTCAGAGAGGTGGAGGATGAAGGAGGGCGAGCCGTTCTTCAAGATCATCGTGCCTACAGTCGACACGGTGCGGTGAGTACAACGAGTACTACGTGGAGCCCCGGGCGAGGGCGATGATGCTGTGGGAGGAGAAACTCTCAGAGAGGTGGAGGATGAAGGGGGGCGAGCCGTTCTTCAAGATCATCGTGCCTACAGTCGACACGGTGCGGTGAGTACAACGAGTACTACGTGGAGCCCCGGGCGAGGGCGATGATGCTGTGGGAGGAGAAACTCTCAGAGAGGTGGAGGATGAAGGAGGGCGAGCCGTTCTTCAAGATCATCGTGCCTACAGTCGACACGGTGCGGTGAGTACAACGCGTACTACGTGGAGCCCCGGGCGAGGGCGATGATGCTGTGGGAGGAGAAACTCTCAGAGAGGTGGAGGATGAAGGAGGGCGAGCCGTTCTTCAAGATCATCGTGCCTACAGTCGACACGGTGCGGTGAGTACAACGAGTACTACGTGGAGCCCCGGGCGAGGTCGATGATGCTCTGGGAGGAGAAACTCTCAGAGAGGTGGAGGATGAAGGGGGGCGAGTTGTTCTTCAAGATCATCGTGCCTACAGTCGACACGGTGCGGTGAGTACAACGAGTACTACGTGGAGCCCCGGGCGAGGGCGATGATGCTGTGGGAGGAGAAACTCTCAGAGAGGTGGAGGATGAAGGGGGGCGAGCCGTTCTTCAAGATCATCGTGCCTACAGTCGACACGGTGCGGTGAGTACAACAAGTACTACGTGAAGCCCCGGGCGAGGGCGATGATGCTGTGGGAGGAGAAACTCTCAGAGAGGTGGAGGATGAAGGGGGGCGAGCCGTTCTTCAAGATCATCGTGCCTTCAGTCGACACGGTGCGGTGAGTACAACGAGTACTACGTGGAGCCCCGGGCGAGGGCGATGATGCTGTGGGAGGAGAAACTCTCAGAGAGGTGGAGGATGAAGGAGGGCGATACTTTCTTCAAGATCATCGTGCCTACAGTCGACACGGTGCGGTGAGTACAACGAGTACTACGTGGAGCCCCGGGCGAGGGCGATGATGCTGTGGGAGGAGAAACTCTCAGAGAGGTGGAGGATGAAGGGGGGCGAGCCGTTCTTCAAGATCATCGTGCCTACAGTCGACACGGTGCGGTGAGTACAACGAGTACTACGTGGAGCCCCGGGCGAGGGCGATGATGCTGTGGGAGAAGAAACTCTCCGAGAGGTGGAGGATGAAGGAGGGCGAGCCGTTCTTCAAGATCATCGTGCCTACAGTCGACACGGTGCGGTGAGTACAACGAGTACTACGTGGAGCCCCGGGCGAGGGCGATGATGCTGTGGGAGGAGAAACTCTCAGAGAGGTGGAGGATGAAGGGGGGCGAGCCGTTCTTCAAGATCATCGTGCCTACAGTCGACACGGTGCGGTGAGTACAACGAGTACTACGTGGAGCCCCGGGCGAGGGCGATGATGCTGTGGGAGGAGAAACTCTCAGAGAGGTGGAGGATGAAGGAGGGCGAGCCGTTCTTCAAGATCATCGTGCCTACAGTCGACACGGTGCGGTGAGTACAACGAGTACTACGTGGAGCCCCGGGCGAGGGCAATGATGCTGTGGGAGGAGAAACTCTCAGAGAGGTGGAGGATGAAGGAGGGCGAGCCGTTCTTCAAGATCATCGTGCCTACAGTCGACACGGTGCGGTGAGTACAACGAGTACTACGTGGAGCCCCGGGCGAGGGCGATGATGCTGTGGGAGGAGAAACTCTCAGAGAGGTGGAGGATGAAGGGGGGCGAGCCGTTCTTCAAGATCATCGTGCCTACAGTCGACACGGTGCGGTGAGTACAACGAGTACTACGTGGAGCCCCGGGCGAGGGCGATGATGCTGTGGGAGGAGAAACTCTCAGAGAGGTGGAGGATGAAGGAGGGCGAGCCGTTCTTCAAGATCATCGTGCCTACAGTCGACACGGTGCGGTGAGTACAACGAGTACTACGTGGAGCCCCGGGCGAGGGCGATGATGCTGTGGGAGGAGAAACTCTCAGAGAGGTGGAGGATGAATGGGGGCGAGCCGTTCTTCAAGATCATCGTGCCTACAGTCGACACGATGCGGTGAGTACAACGAGTACTACGTGGAGCCCCGGGCGAGGGCGATGATGCTGTGGGAGGAGAAACTCTCAGAGAGGTGGAGGATGAAGGAGGGCGAGCCGTTCTTCAAGATCATCGTGCCTACAGTCGACACGGTGCGGTGAGTACAACGAGTATTACGTGGAGCCCCGGGCGAGGGCGATGATGCTGTGGGAGGAGAAACTCTCAGAGAGGTGGAGGATGAAGGAGGGCGAGCCGTTCTTCAAGATCATCGTGCCTACAGTCGACACGGTGCGGTGAGTACAACGAGTACTACGTGGAGCCCCGGGCGAGGGCGATGATGCTGTGGGAGGAGAAACTCTCAGAGAGGTGGAGGATGAAGGGGGGCGAGCCGTTCTTCAAGATCATCGTGCCTACAGTCGACACGGTGCGGTGAGTACAACGAGTACTACGTGGAGCCCCGGGCGAGGGCGATGATGCTGTGGGAGGAGAAACTCTCAGAGAGGTGGAGGATGAAGGAGGGCGAGCCGTTCTTCAAGATCATCGTGCCTACAGTCGACACGGTGCGGTGAGTACAACGAGTACTACGTGGAGCCCCGGGCGAGGGCGATGATGCTGTGGGAGGAGAAACTCTCAGAGAGGTGGAGGATGAAGGAGGGCGAGCCGTTCTTCAAGATCATCGTGCCTACAGTCGATACGGTGCGGTGAGTACAACGAGTACTACGTGGAGCCCCGGGCGAGGGCGATGATGCTGTGGGAGGAGAAACTCTCAGAGAGGTGGAGGATGAAGGGGGGCGAGCCGTTCTTCAAGATCATCGTGCCTACAGTCGACACGGTCCGGTGAGTTAAACCCAACTGCTGGTGGTTCTCATTAGATCACTGAGGTAAAGCAACATTGATTGCGGTCAGCGGTTGGATGGGTGACCATTCAACTCTGGCTTGCCCGTTGCTGCCGTTGGGCCAGAGAGACTGGGGTGTTTGGTGGTTAGTGTGACGACCTCCCTCCACCTGTTATCAGTCCCTCGACGGCGCGGGTTGTGGAGGCCCGTGCTGTGAATGTTACACCGTCCTTTGGATGAGACGTTAAGCCGTTGGTATCTTTCATCAGGAGTAGGCCACATGCCGGTACCGGGTTTCAAATACTCCATTCTTTATTACATTCTCGCTAGAGAAGCCTCGGCTCTGTTGAAACTTAATCTGGCTTTATGTTTTGTTGAATCATAATAATAAATACAGCATTTTCAAATAAAGTGTTATTTGTATGGTAATTTGTTTTGGCAGACAATAAAGCCAGACCAGAACAAAGATGTCGATCTTAGAATTGTATTGGAAGAAAGTCTTTGAAGATCGATATATATTCATGACTGAGCAATGAAAGAGAATAAGATTGTTACATGTTCAGGCAGGTTGTTGTGAAAAGCCTCTAACCGAAATTATAGTCACTATTCATTTATTTTCCGGAACCCCATTTCCGAATATTTAATTCTTGTGATCGTCATCATTTTCATTGTGTCCCTGTTCATGTAGATATCAGTTCCTGGTGACTGCATTGCTGGACCACGGCTATCCCGGCCTGCTGGTGGGTCCCGTGGGAACAGGGAAGACGTCCACGGCAGTCAAGAGTCTGGAGTCTCTGGACCCGGCCAAGTACAGCATCCTCATGGTCAACATGTCGGCGCAGGTGAGTAATACAGGGACGCATCTTACATTTGGACCCCGCCTTGACACGGCTCTCTAATACTTTGGTTTTGATCTGTTATTGAGTGCAGTGTTCAGTTCAACTTTTTCTACATTTCTATTCTGTCCCCCCCATGTAGACGACGTCGAACAACGTGCAGGACCTGTCATGTCACCACCCTCTTGACGCGCTCCTGTTTACCCCATGTAGACGACGTCGAACAACGTGCAGGACCTGTCATGTCACCACCCTCTTGACGCGCTCCTGTTCCCCCATGTAGACGACGTCGAACAACGTGCAGGACCTGTCATGTCACCACCCTCTAGACGCGCTCCTGTTCCCCCATGTAGACGACGTCGAACAACGTGCAGGACCTGTCATGTCACCACCCTCTTGACGCGCTCCTGTTCCCCCCATGTAGACGACGTCGAACAACGTGCAGGACCTGTCATGTCACCACCCTCTTGACGCGCTCCTGTTAACCCCATGTAGACGACGTCGAACAACGTGCAGGACCTGTCATGTCACCACCCTCTTGACGCGCTCCTGTTCCCCCATGTAGACGACGTCGAACAACGTGCAGGACCTGTCATGTCACCACCCTCTTGACGCGCTCCTGTTTACCCCATGTAGACGACGTCGAACAACGTGCAGGACCTGTCATGTCACCACCCTCTTGACGCGCTCCTGTTCCCCCATGTAGACGACGTCGAACAACGTGCATGACCTGTCATGTCACCACCCTCTTGACGCGCTCCTGTTCCCCCCATGTAGACGACGTCGAACAACGTGCAGGACCTGTCATGTCACCACCCTCTTGACGCGCTCCTGTTCCCCCATGTAGACGACGTCGAACAACGTGCAGGACCTGTCATGTCACCACCCTCTAGACGCGCTCCTGTTCCCCCATGTAGACGACGTCGAACAACGTGCAGGACCTGTCATGTCACCACCCTCTTGACGCGCTCCTGTTCCCCCCATGTAGACGACGTCGAACAACGTGCAGGACCTGTCATGTCACCACCCTCTTGACGCGCTCCTGTTCCCCCATGTAGACGACGTCGAACAACGTGCAGGACCTGTCATGTCACCACCCTCTTGACGCGCTCCTGTTCCCCCATGTAGACGACGTCGAACAACGTGCAGGACCTGTCATGTCACCACCCTCTTGACGCGCTCCTGTTCCCCCATGTAGACGACGTCGAACAACGTGCAGGACCTGTCATGTCACCACCCTCTTGACGCGCTCCTGTTTACCCCATGTAGACGACGTCGAACAACGTGCAGGACCTGTCATGTCACCACCCTCTTGACGCGCTCCTGTTCTTCCCATGTAGACGACGTCGAACAACGTGCAGGACCTGTCATGTCACCACCCTCTTGCCGCGCTCCTGTTCCCCCATGTAGACGACGTCGAACAACGTGCAGGACCTGTCATGTCACCACCCTCTTGACGCGCTCCTGTTCCCTCATGTAGACGACGTCGAACAACGTGCAGGACCTGTCATGTCACCACCCTCTTGACGCGCTCCTGTTCCCCCATGTAGACGACGTCGAACAACGTGCAGGACCTGTCATGTCACCACCCTCTTGACGCGCTCCTGTTCCCCCATGTAGACGACGTCGAACAACGTGCAGGACCTGTCATGTCACCACCCTCTTGACGCGCTCCTGTTTACCCCATGTAGACGACGTCGAACAACGTGCAGGATCTGTCATGTCACCACCCTCTTGACGCGCTCCTGTTCCCCCCATGTAGACGACGTCGAACAACGTGCAGGACCTGTCATGTCACCACCCTCTTGACGCGCTCCTGTTCCCCCATGTAGACGACGTCGAACAACGTGCAGGACCTGTCATGTGACCACCCTCTTGACGCGCTCCTGTTCCCCCATGTAGACGACGTCGAACAACGTGCAGGACCTGTCATGTCACCACCCTCTTGACGCGCTCCTGTTCCCCCATGTAGACGACGTCGAACAACGTGCAGGACCTGTTATGTCACCACCCTCTTGACGCGCTCCTGTTCCCCCATGTAGACGACGTCGAACAACGTGCAGGACCTGTCATGTCACCACCCTCTTGACGCGCTCCTGTTTACCCCATGTAGACGACGTCGAACAACGTGCAGGACCTGTCATGTCACCACCCTCTTGACGCGCTCCTGTTCCCCCCATGTAGACGACGTCGAACAACGTGCAGGACCTGTCATGTCACCACCCTCTTGACGCGCTCCTGTTCCCCCATGTAGACGACGTCGAACAACGTGCAGGACCTGATCGAGAGCCGGGTAGAGAAGCGCACGAAGGGGGTCTACGTGCCGGCTGGCAACAAGACGATGGTCTCCTTCATGGACGACCTCAACATGCCCGCTAAGGAGACGTATGGATCGCAGCCGCCGCTCGAGCTCATCAGACAGTGGATCGACTACGGCTTCTGGTACGACAGACAGAAGCAGGAGACCAAGCAGGTCAAGGTGAGAATATTGCATTAGTTACAGACTCTCTTTGTGGAACTCTTTGTTCAAGATCGTTCGAGTACTCGTATAATCTAGTGGAGCGGTCGGTACACCCAGCCAAGTCGTACTGTACAATCACAGTCACTCAACATACCGTTAATGCCTAATAAACTGAGGAGCAGACCAAACACTTTTACTGTATAGAGGGTTACGTCAGAACGAATGAAATAGCATTCTAGTTGGGAATTATTTATTATTTTATTCAGTCATGCAAATCAATATCGTGTAAACGTTCAGGCCTCACAAGTCATGGACACGAAAAGAAACTCGGATCAAATTCGTCAAAGGAGTAGTATTAATATACTTGAAATTTCGCTGAACAAAATGTATTTATATTTCAAAACAATATATTTATATTTTTTTATATTTTTTTAAATATTTTAAATGTCATGACTCTTGAAGTACTTGATCGATTTCTCCTAAGAATTCCTCTAAAATGTTTGTTCCAATGGTTATGCAATATTGGAAGTTGATCGGAACGTAGCCAAACTAGTCGTTGTCAATGACCTTCCCCGGGGTTTTCAGTGGTGTTATCTTCCACACATTTTACAACGAGGGTTTTGTCATCGTATATTGACTTAGATGGTTATGCTTAAGTACGTCTATTAGGAATGCAGGATGGACTTAGGATGGATCGCTAACCTCTCTCGGCAGGAAATGTTGCTGCTGGCGGCGATGGGACCTCCTGGAGGCGGCAGGAACGTCATCACTAACCGCCTCCTGTCCCGCTTCAACGTGATCAACATGACTCACTCTCTGTCTCAGGAAATGTTGCTGCTGGCGGCGATGGGACCTCCTGGAGGCGGCAGGAACGTCATCACTAACCGCCTCCTGTCCCGCTTCAACGTGATCAACATGACGTTCCCCAGCAACCCGCAGATCGAGCGCATATTCGGCCAGATGCTGGACCAGCAGCTCATGGACTTTGCCGATGACGTCAAGATCCTGGGTCAGTTGATGCGGTCTTCTTGACATTTCAATGCTAAGAGGCGATTTGGTTTAGGAAAAGGTCGATTTCACTATTTTTGGATTAATGCCATTTCTTGAATAAGTGATTCATTCCCACTAATTTACAAATATCCCCATAAAAAACACTTCGTGTAAAAATACCAGCCAAGTCTCTTCAACTAAAAAAAAATATGAAATCTAAAAATTCTGCACTGAAAAGTAGTGATATCAAAAAATTAGCCAAGTCAAAACTTTATTTGAAAATCAAAAAATACTTGGCGCATCGTGTACTTAAATAGCTTGGAAGTATAAGCCAATTATAAATTATACATGAAATATACATATACATAGTATACCTATAATGCCCTAAAAAAAACGATGCGCCAAGTATTTTTTGATTTTCAAATAAAGTTTTGACTTGGCTAATTTTTTGATATCACTACTTTTCAGTGCAGAATTTTTAGATTTCATATTTTTTTTTATTTGAAGAGACTTGGCTGGTATTTTTACACGAAGTGTTTTTATGGGGATATCACTCCTTTTTTTAGTTTATTCTAACAACTTGTGACACATATGAAATGAACAATTACTAAATTCTTTTAAAAAATCATCACCCTTTACAATTTCGTTACCACTAATGAATAGCAGGGTATGGTCCTAAATAATTGCTTTAAATGATATTTCAGGAAGAAAAGCAAAGGTTTCATTCCAATCAGTCAACCCAGTTCCGAGATATGGAAACACTTCGGTTTTCAAAATGGCTGCTGAACTTTCTGCAATGCCACATAGAATTTATTTCTATAAATGATGTGTATCATTTTAAGCTTTCTGAATATGTATTTATTGTATAGGAGGGAATTATAATAATTTATACATTTGAATGACGTCATTTCCGGTCTCATTAATAGGAAAATTCTATTTGTACTGTTCATATTCCATAGAGATGGCCATCCGAATCGTTTGGCGCTAGTTTCATACCGATTTGTCTACCAGTTTTTGAGATATGACGTTACTTCCGGTTTAAAAATGGCGGCTGAAATCTCTGACCCCTTGAAGTATATTTGAAACATGATTATAATTTTATAAGCTGTCTCAAATAGTATATTTATTGCATCAAAATAAAAATTTGTGAGATTATTAAAATGTGTGACGTCATTTCCGGTTTAGGTATTAGAAACTGCAAATATTATTGATGATAATACATAAAGTTGACCGTCTAAATTGTTTTGCGCTGGTTTCGTTGAAATCTATTTAGCCGTTATTGAGATATGATGTCACTTCCGGTTTCAAAATGGCGGCTTCCGGTTGGTTTTATAACAAGTCACATGAGACGTCAAAAGTACATACGTTACATAAATATCAAAATAATCGGATCAATCTTTGTTGCCAAAAAGCCAATCGATGTATTTCAAATTTCATTACGTCATTTCCGGTTTCTTTAACATAATGTTTAGTGTTTTGCTACTTATCATGCATATAGATGACCGTCTGGATCGTTTGGCGCAATTTTCGTTCCAATCGGTCCAGCCGTTGACGAGATATGACGTCACTTCCGGTTTCAAAATGGCGGCATAAAACCAGTTATAGCAAAAGGCACCTCAGACGCCAAAAGTGCATATGTGGTAAAAATTTTAAATCAATCGGTTTAGCCATTTATGCTGTGGCCTGTTTACCATATTTTAGCTCCACCCTACTACTACTACTGAGATTATTATGAAAACCGCCCTAAAACACTGTTTTCACGGCCCTCTAGCGCGCAAAGGGCGTAACCTATTGTTCCCAAATTTGGTATATGTTGTAGGGTGGGCCATAGCTCGAAATTAAGATATATCGCAACAATGTGAGATTTTCCAATTTTAAGATCCAGTAGGCCGAAAATGCCACTTTGATGCTTACAGTAAAAGTGGGTTTGCTCCAGCCTTTTTAAATGAGTGTGTGCGCGCGCCGTACGACTTGGCTGGCGTGGAGCGACCGCTCCACTAGATAAATACGATTGTCTAAATTACCTTTCTATAAGGGCAAAATTAGTTTACATGATATACTGCAATTTCTGAAGGATAAAACGTCAAATTAGTGCAGGAAGACCCTGATAGTTTGATAAAATATCCGTAATCACGTAGGGCTGATTCCACCAGAAATAGACCAATTTTAAGAAAAATGGTTGCGGCACTATTTAATACGATTTTCTAACTTTGCTCACAGAAACATATATACTTATGAATGTAAAAACGATTTTTTGCATATTTTTTACTTTTGTCGTAGATACGGGCCTTAGAGGTTTGGAGAACAAGCAAAATAAGGGTATACGGCACGTCTTACATTTGTACCAAAAACAAAGATAATTTTGTTCCACCAGCGTTGTTAGATTCAGAAAATGTTCATCTTTCAATAAAAAAATTCAACATTAGATTTGGGAAACTCTAACTGTGCAAATTTGGGGTGCACATTTTCGGCGGGAAATCGTGTTTTTTTGAATTTTTGAGACAATTTTTTTCGTTCAATGTTTAATATTTCAAAACATATATTTTTGTGTGTGAACTACATACCAAGTGGTATAATAATTAGCTGATAAACATTTAAAATTATTCCATAAACCTAGCTAAAAAAAATATCCAAATATTTGGGAATTCCATTTTTTTCCATTTTCAAGGTCATAGTACGGAAAAGGGGGACCTCGTATAATCTGGTGAAACATACACTAAGATTGGCGAATATAAGGTTGATAATTACTGAAAGTTTTGTTTTGTATATTGACTTGGTATAGAAGTTACGATACTGTCCTTAGGGTCAAAATTGGAAATAAATTAATATTTGACATTTTCGAGGTCATAGTACGGAAAGGGGGACCACATATATTCTGGAGAGAGATGCGCTTACATTCACGTATATAAGGTTAGTAATTACCGAAAGTTTTGTTTTGTATATTAGTTTGGTATAGAAGTTACAGTAACGTTGATGAGGTACTGCATATGGAAAATAAGTTAATTTTTGGCATTTTGTAGGTCATAGTACGGAAAAGGGGGACCTTATTAATTCTGTAAAAAATTATGATTGAATTGGGGATATTAATGTTCTTAATTTCTCAATGTTTGGTTTTGTATATCATGTTAACTTAAAACTGACAATAGATTCAAAATGATCATATTTATGTATCTTCGGGTTGTACTGTACTACACCTAGGGCTATATATTTTAAGTCATCTAAAGCGATGAAATCTTGGTCGTTAATATTTATATAGTAAAAATTAAAATAATAATCATGCGTATATCATAAATGTGCATCATTAATGTATTTGTTTTTATAAAATCTGAATCAGAAGTAAATTTGAGCCGTGAATACCTCATCAATGATACCTAACTTCTATACCAAGTCAATATACAAAACAAAACTTTCAGTAATTATCAACCTTATATTCGCCAATCTTAGTGTATGTTTCACCAGATTATACGAGGTCCCCCTTTTCCGTACTATGACCTTGAAAATGGGAAAAAATTGAATTCCGAAATATTTGGATATTTTTTTAGCTAGGTGAATGGAATAATCTTAAATGTTTATCAGCTAATTATTATACCACTTGGTATGCAGTTCATACACAAAAATATTTGTTTTGAAATATTAAACATTGAACGAAAAACATTGTCTCAAAAATTCAAAAATACACGATTTCCCGCCGAAAATGTGCACCCCAAAATTTGCACAGTTAGAGTTGCCCAAATCAAATGTTGATTTTTTTTATTGAAAGATGAACATTTTCTGAATCTAACAACGCTGGTGGAACACAATTGTCTTTGTTTTTGGTACAAATGCAAGACGTGCCGTATACACTTATTTTGCTTGTTCTCCAAACCTCTAAGGCCCGTATCTACGACAAAAGTAAAAAATATGCAAAAAATCGTTTTTACATTCATAAGTATATATGTTTCTGTGAGCAAAGTTAGAAAATCGTATTAAATAGTGCCGCAACGACCACTGGCGGAATTCCGGTGGAACGACCCGTAGATTACCTAAAGTTCATTATACATGTTGAAACCTGCGGGATTTGGCTCAGAGGGTAGAACACAAAGAATCAGCAATATTATAATTTGTTTATTACAAAGAAAATAAATGTTCATTGATGTGAAAAGAGCAATCAAAAATTATGAAAACAATATTACGTTCGATACGTCGGCAGTAGTGATGATGTCGTCTGGTTTGTTTACTTCCGCGTAAACAAGTGGATGGCGTTGACTCTTGCGTAGTGTGTCCCGTGAACTCCAGTCCACCAGCAGAATGAAATGACTGGATATGTCACCTCCTTCAGCTGCGATGCGATGATGTTGTCTAATAACCCCTTGGTTATCAGGACGTCCAGCAGTCCGTGCACCAGGAGTGACCTCCTCGAGCAGTTGGATCAAGTTGGCTCAGGCTGATGACGTTCGTGGCTGCAGACTCGTCGGTTTCTCCCGGAGTTGCAATTCACTAACTTTTATACTTTAACATTTACTGACTTTAATGTTGAAACTGTTCAGTTGATCACTTGTAACTTGAAATTGTCTTAATGCGATATTATTTGCCTCAGCATTAGGCTTGAAGTTTGAATTTACTGGGTTGACGTTTATACAAAAATGTTATTTTAATGTTTACCTTCGATCACATCGGCACTGTCTCGCTGAAATTATACTATGTTGCGTGCACAAGGCTTCACGGTTCGCGAGGCAGGTCTCACTGCTCTGAGAAAACTCCGACTGATGAAGTTTGGCTGGTAGCCTGACGTTTTATACCCTCTGACATCGTTTTCCCTCCAAAGAATCTGATTGGTTGGTTTCGTACACGTGATAGCTAATTTTAGACATTCTGTCATTTCTAAAGCCCGCGAAACGACTTTCTTTCTGCACGTAGGCCCATGCTTTTCTAGGAATCACTGAAAACTAGTCTGGCTGACTGGTTTTGTAGCGTTATCACAATGACTGGTTCACTTGTTATTACGTGGTGACATCACAATTTAGGTAAGGTCACATACTTTTTATATGGATTCACTCACTTTCTTGATATAATTGCACATTGTTAAACTTATTTGATTGCTCGTTATATTTTTGTCTATATTTTGATTGCTGTTGAATTTTAAAGATTGTAAGTTTACATAATGATTCTAATTAATTACTTTGTGTTCAGTTAACCTTGACTCTAAGAATGCCATGCTACAAGCTTGTTCATTCTTTAAACCTACTTCAAGCAAACATTATTATTTTTAAAGTTAATTTTCTAACCTAGATAGGCCAACTTGTTACAGAGCCCCCTGAATTCTTGTTGTTCACCTTTTGAATGAAGTCAAATTTGAAATACATTGAAATTTTGAATGAGAAAATGGTGATAAAACAAGGATTCACATAGAGACTGGACTATCTAGCAGGAATAATCTCTTCCTTTTGACAAACAAAAAGTTTCCTCAACAGATGCAAGTTTATTTCCCCTTACAGCTGTCTAATCTAAACCTGAATGAATGAACTCACCCCTCCATCTACCAAAACAAAAACAAACCTCATCCTACCTCCCGGAAACGATGCTCGACTCAACCCTCTCTCACGATCCCGTTATTGGCCTAGTGACCTACTTTTGCTGGGTCATCATACTTCGACCATAACAATCAACATAACATTGCTGTTGTCATCAGTAGGAATCATTTGTTCGACGTATTGATTTCTTTCTTCCGTCCACGATCGAATGGAAATGAAATCGTTCCTTCTTCTGTTTTGTCTTGAGTTTTCACCCTTGAAATATCTTCAAGTAGCTGTTTCCAAGTAGAATCTTCCCTGTTTTCTTGAGCAGTGGTCGATGTGTAGTTTTCATTTTCGTCAGCTTTCTTCTTCAGTTCTCGTACGTTCATTTGCAGTCCATCTTGCAAGCAAACATTTTCGTCTTCTTCTCTCAAATCATTATTCAACCCTTTCTTCAAAACATCATCGTTTTCATTCATAATCACCTTGTCATTTTTCTCGTCGTGAAACTTTTCACCATTACTTTTAAAGTCGCCTATAGACTTCAAAACATCGCCAATTTCTTCAACTGTTCGAACTCTGTCGAAATCATCTTGATTCGCAATCGGAATCTGTAATACTTCCTTCTCGCTCACTTGTGGCAATACTACCTCGTAATTGTCTTCAAAATTCTTCCTTCGAAATACATTTTCATCTTTCTTCATCTCAGTAAATTCACGCCTACTTTCATCAACTTCTTCTTTGTCTGGTCCATCCAAACTTTCAATTTTATTCTGGACAATTTCTTCTGGCACACAGCCCCCCTCTGTACTCTCTTGTGATTGCAACGTCTTGCAAGCAGCAGCGTCTTCAATCCCTTTCTTGAAAAGCAAAAAATCTATTTGAAGTTGCTTTTCTATTGCAGAAACCTCTGCTTCTCTGGCAGCTTCTCGTTCATCCATCTCTTTCTTCCACCGTCTTGAAGATCCGCGTATAAATTCTTTAAGATCCTCACGCTCTTTCTTCTGCATTCTCCTAATTTCTTCTTTTCTCTCTTTGAAACGTGTTTTCTCGGTCGACGCAAAATCTTGTCCCTTCTCTACTTTCCATTCTGTGCCGACCCCTGTTCGTTTCCCGAATTCTCATTTTTCGTTTCCTTCGTACCGGACTCTAATGGACGATTATTATTATTCCCGTTACCATTCCCGTTACCATTCCCATTTCTGTTATGACTGTTTCTCCCGTTGTTGTTGTTATTGTAATTTCTGTCATAACTATTCCTGTTATTATAGCCGTTCCTATTGTCATTGTAACCATTCCCGTTACGAATTGGCTCATATTGCTTGGGATCTCTGATTAGTTTTTCAGTGAATTCATCATGCTCTAAGTCAGTCAGCTCTTTTATCAACTCATCTTTAGTTTTGACTTTGCCACGCACTATCACCCTGATGTTTGGTGGTAAGTGATTAATCAATATGCCAACCAAAACTTGTTCCGTCATATTGACCAATTCTGTCACATATTTTGCCTTGTTGATAATCCGATTGACATAGGTCACCATGTTTAGGTTCGAACTAATTTTGTATTCTCCAGCATAGATTGATCTGATTAGCTGATGCTGTACAGTTTGCGACCAATATTTATCTTTAAAAGCCTCTTCAAATTTATCAATATTCTCAACGGGATTATTTACATACCAGTCTGCTGCTTTTCCATGTAAACACTTGACAATGATTCCCAGCTTCTGATTGTTATTCACATTGAATGTTGAAAAACGCTCTTTGATTAGCTTCAAAAATTGCATTGCGTTTATTGGGCAACTCTCTTCCCCATTAAATCTTATTGCCTCTTGTATCAGCGACTCAGTACAATGTTTTGCAAATTGCAACTCGTTATTTGCATGACACATGATATTCGATGTCGTTCCAGTCTTCTTGGCATTCTCATCTACCTTTTTACTTACGTCCTCTATTTTCTCCTTGATAGCTGAAATGCTTTCATTCTTTTCTTTATCCTTTCTTTCAAATCGCGAGCTTAATGAAAATATCTCCAGGCTGAGTTTCTTGTCACGCTCATCGATCTCAGTGTTTATCTTTACCAATCCGGTATTTACTTTTTCCTCAACACTGCTCGTCTGTGCTCCGATTGATTCTACGTAAGACTTAATGACCTCCAACTCTGTGTCGACTTTATCATTTACTTGTTGTACTCTTTCCTCTACATTTGTGACCCTAGTTTCAACCTTTTTCAATCCAGCTTCAAATTTACTCGCGATCTCCCTGAATTCATTTTTAGTTTCTAATAGCAACTCCCGTATTTCCTTTCCTCTTTCTTCCTTCTCCTTAATTTTCTCTAGTTTCCTATTCATTTCCTTGATAGCTTCTTTCTCTTGTTGTTCTTGCTTTTCCTTTTCTCTTGCTTCCCTTTCCTTCATTAGGAATTCCATAACTGGATTAGAGGATTCTTTCTCACCGAATTGTGAATATATACTGTCAGCCCTGGCTTCTTTTTGTCTCTCTTCAAAGATTGGCATTTCAACATGAGGTAGCGAGTCATCGTGTTCGTCCTCCCCTATCACCTGGCTCCTAGTTACCTCGAGTTCACTAACCACTGACTGGTCCCCCGCCCCCTCTACAGTCTCATCTAAATCTACAGTTGACGCTAAACTTGCATCTCGATCTGCCATCGTAACAGATGTAATGAACTAACATGCACAAATCTACAGTTGGCTTTATCTTTACGTTAACGGGTTGATTCTATGTAAAATTTCCAAATACATGAAAATTTTACGCAATGCCTGTGTCCACAAGTTTCAGAACAACTGAGTAACTCTTTCACAATCAAGAAAACAATTATTTCTTTCAAAACAATTGCTCCCAGGAATGTTATTCGAGCCCCACACGTTGAGCGCCACTGAAACCTGCGGGATTTGGCTCAGAGGGTAGAACACAAAGAATCAGCAATATTATAATTTGTTTATTACAAAGAAAATAAATGTTCATTGATGTGAAAAGAGCAATCAAAAATTATGAAAACAATATTACGTTCGATACGTCGGCAGTAGTGATGATGTCGTCTGGTTTGTTTACTTCCGCGTAAACAAGTGGATGGCGTTGACTCTTGCGTAGTGTGTCCCGTGAACTCCAGTCCACCAGCAGAATGAAATGACTGGATATGTCACCTCCTTCAGCTGCGATGCGATGATGTTGTCTAATAACCCCTTGGTTATCAGGACGTCCAGCAGTCCGTGCACCAGGAGTGACCTCCTCGAGCAGTTGGATCAAGTTGGCTCAGGCTGATGACGTTCGTGGCTGCAGACTCGTCGGTTTCTCCCGGAGTTGCAATTCACTAACTTTTATACTTTAACATTTACTGACTTTAATGTTGAAACTGTTCAGTTGATCACTTGTAACTTGAAATTGTCTTAATGCGATATTATTTGCCTCAGCATTAGGCTTGAAGTTTGAATTTACTGGGTTGACGTTTATACAAAAATGTTATTTTAATGTTTACCTTCGATCACATCGGCACTGTCTCGCTGAAATTATACTATGTTGCGTGCACAAGGCTTCACGGTTCGCGAGGCAGGTCTCACTGCTCTGAGAAAACTCCGACTGATGAAGTTTGGCTGGTAGCCTGACGTTTTATACCCTCTGACATCGTTTTCCCTCCAAAGAATCTGATTGGTTGGTTTCGTACACGTGATAGCTAATTTTAGACATTCTGTCATTTCTAAAGCCCGCGAAACGACTTTCTTTCTGCACGTAGGCCCATGCTTTTCTAGGAATCACTGAAAACTAGTCTGGCTGACTGGTTTTGTAGCGTTATCACAATGACTGGTTCACTTGTTATTACGTGGTGACATCACAATTTAGGTAAGGTCACATACTTTTTATATGGATTCACTCACTTTCTTGATATAATTGCACATTGTTAAACTTATTTGATTGCTCGTTATATTTTTGTCTATATTTTGATTGCTGTTGAATTTTAAAGATTGTAAGTTTACATAATGATTCTAATTAATTACTTTGTGTTCAGTTAACCTTGACTCTAAGAATGCCATGCTACAAGCTTGTTCATTCTTTAAACCTACTTCAAGCAAACATTATTATTTTTAAAGTTAATTTTCTAACCTAGATAGGCCAACTTGTTACAATGTACAAAAAAAAATCTTGAAATTACAAGTTCAGAAAACGTTTTCCTACATTTCAACTATATTTAAGCATAAATGAATCATAATATGTCATTTAACTTGCAACGCCTGTCGTATAGCGAGGTTTCAATTTATTGCCTTCCGAGAATGAACAAAACTGTAACACAGGAGGTATTCGAGAAAATAAGGAACACAACTGACCTCTGGTGGATTTTGTGGTACTAGGTAAATGGCGGCTATCAAGGGCGCATTTGCATAAATATAAATACAAATATTTGATATAGTTGTTTGTTATGGCCAAGAAAGTAAATTTATAGCTAAATATAAATTTTATTTGTTTTTTGTTTTTTCACTGCTTTATGGAAACTCGAAATTAAAAACAAACAAATTAATATGTGGACCTGATAGTAGCCATCTTGCCAGAAGTGGCTCCATCACGTATCACTTATTTGTGGGAATAGAGAAATCATTTAGTTTTTGGTTGATAACTTTTAAAATAGCACACGTTGGTATTGTTTTCAATTTTTTTTCCTAATAGAATGTCCAACTATCTATCTAGAAATAAGTTTTTTGAAAAAACGTTGAACCTCAGTAAAATTCAAAACTCAAAAATAGCATGGAAATCGTCATGATTTTAATGGCCCCCATAAGACAACAAGTTAAAAATAGGAATTTATAACTACAATATCTCAAAATATTGTGAACGAGAATATTGTGACACGAGAAGTTGTTCATATTTCACAGTATCGTGTAAATAGTGATTATTGATACCTCTGCAAAAAATAGGCTTATTTGGAAGATATGATATATCAGTTGTGCTACCTTAAAGAAAACAACTTTGAAGGTATCTCGAAAATTAATTCAGGTTAACCACTTTTCCGTACCATATTTTGGTCCAGAACAGACTCATTTTTCATTATGTCGAATTCGAACGATGTGTAATATTCCAGGCGAGCACGTGACCAAGGCTACTATCGACTTGTACGCATGCGTGGTGGCCAAGATGCTGCCGACTCCCACCAAGACGCACTACCTGTTCAACCTGCGCGACATCAGCAAGGTGTTCCAGGGCCTGTTGCGCAGCAGCAAGACGCATCAGCACAACAAGCCCACGCTGCTCAGGCTCTGGGTCCACGAGTGCTTCCGAGTCTTCAGCGACAGGCTCATTGACGACAGGTAACCTAGCAACTGTGATCTCTTGTGGTCCATGTTACAAGTTCTGTAAATGTCAGAACGTACGTCACTACCCATTATCCTAACTAATTCGACAACCCTCATGTCTTCATCCATCTTCACTTGTCCCCTCTTTATTTGTACATGTTCTCAAAACTTTCCTCTTCTGCCAAGAGTCGTTGTACTTGGGTCGATAAATCATGTTACTAATTTGGTTAAAGCTATACCGGAATAAAGTTAATTACATCGTTTGTGAATCCAGCCCCTGGAAATATATATTACTTCATGCTGGTGTCTGATGTCCTCGATAACTTCAGAGGATTTCCAACGAGTCAATCTTCCGTTTGAATACCACATTTCATGTCTGGCTTCCTTCCAGAGGCTGACAAAAGTAGAGTGGAGTGCTGTGGCAGACAATTGTTTGGTGTTTTGAATGTCGAACAAAATAATTTATCGATGCCACGCAAGAATAGAGAGGACTATCAAAATCTAAACAAAATCCAGAATCCTTCAGAGGTTGCTCTTCGGATATGTAGAAATGTAAATTCCTTCGAAAATCCCGATCGAAAACACTATGCTCAAAATGATACTTGGTACAAGCATAAGACCAATGACGGCCACAAGGACGGAAGCACCGTCGTCGGATGGTGGTTTTGAAATGCATCAACCAATACATACATTTAGGCGCAACTTATTTCACGTCATGTGTTTCCATAGCGACGAGGAGTGGTTCGTGAGTCAGGTGAACGAGCAGCTTGGCAGACACTTCGACCTCACCTTCCACAACCTCTGTCACGAGAAGGAGTCGCCCTTCAACGACATCCTAATGACTGTCATGTGTTTCCATAGCGACGAGGAGTGGTTCGTGAGTCAGGTGAACGAGCAGCTGGGCAGACACTTCGACCTCACCTTCCACAACCTCTGTCACGAGAAGGAGTCGCCCTTCAACGACATCCTAATGACTGTCATGTGTTTCCACAGCGACGAGGAGTGGTTCGTGAGTCAGGTGAACGAGCAGCTGGGCAGACACTTCGACCTCACCTTCCACAACCTCTGTCACGAGAAGGAGTCGCCCTTCAACGACATCCTAATGACTGTCATGTGTTTCCATAGCGACGAGGAGTGGTTCGTGAGTCAGGTGAACGAGCAGCTGGGCCGACACTTCGACCTCACCTTTCACAACCTCTGCCACGAGAAGGAGTCGCCCTTCAACGACATCCTAATGACTGTCATGTGTTTCCATAGCGACGAGGAGTGGTTCGTGAGTCAGGTGAACGAGCAGCTGGGCAGACACTTCGACCTCACCTTCCACAACCTCTGTCACGAGAAGGAGTCGCCCTTCAACGACATCCTAATGACTGTCATGTGTTTCCATAGCGACGAGGAGTGGTTCGTGAGTCAGGTGAACGAGCAGCTGGGCAGACACTTCGACCTCACCTTCCACAACCTCTGCCACGAGAAGGAGTCGCCCTTCAACGACATCCTAATGACTGTCATGTGTTTCCATAGCGACGAGGAGTGGTTCGTGAGTCAGGTGAACGAGCAGCTGGGCAGACACTTCGACCTCACCTTCCACAACCTCTGTCACGAGAAGGAGTCGCCGATCTTCGGGGACTTCGTCAACGCCTGGAACATCTACGAGGACCTCCAGGTAGGAAAACCTTGTGGTTAAACTCAACGTCGTCATTATCGCAACTATTGTCTCCATCGTTATCTCTATATTATTGTTACTTTTCCTGACGTGGTCTTTGTGTGAACATTATGTCATGGAAATGAGCATTCAGTGGTCATCCCAGCGGAATATTTTGAGTAACAAAGTGACCGAGACACCAAGTTAAGAGGCATTTTATAGCCGTGATGTCATAGCCGAGGGAAAACCCCTAACGATGCTGCTAGCGACCTGCGGTTTTCACTGATTAGTTTAGAAAACATGCGCCTAGGGATGCTATTGAATGGACATTTTAAAAGTTGCTTAGATCCTCAATTATCTGGCTCATAAATGCATAACTTGTGATAATTTGTGCATGAGTCATAATAATTAAAATTCCAAATGACTTGAAAAAATCAATTCAATAGCATCACTTTGCTATCTGTTAGATCACTAACTGTATTGGTAGAGTTGCTCTGAACAGTAGATTATACGATATTTCCTCGCGCTATCCCAGTGAATGATATCGACATCAGCCGTCCCCTGGCTTCTTAACTAGGTGCTTTTGGAATAAGTCGTATGCAAACCATCCCAATGTCCAACTACATGTTAAAGAAGCGTATAGGCAATGGTAATCTAATATCATAGAGGCTTATTTAGAATCAGATTGATTTTAAACTGAAATTGATCTTCCAGAAAGGTTCTATCAGCCATATGAGTGATTACCATACTAACTAGGAAAACGCTCTGTATAACGCGTTGATGAGCGAGCACGGACACGCGCAACATCTCGAACCGAAAATATGTCTATCGAAAATATCATTAAAAGCCAATAATTCTTGAAATTCGTCAGACTTGTAGGCATAAAAATCTCCAAATATTCCTAAAGTATTAGTCCCAATAGCCATGCAAAGTTTTAAGTTGATCGATTGAACCTTTATGATTAAAATGTTCCTTGTAAAAATTCAAAAATCATAGGATATATTTTAAAAAAATATACCTGGGACCAATCATATGATAAAAGTGTGTGTATACTTACACAATATTAGACGATCTGTTGAACGGTCTTATCAGTTTCATACGTTTGAAAGTTTCTGCTCTAACTACCTTGGAACTATACTAGGAAAACGCTTTGTGAAACGCGTTGATGAGCGAGCACGGATACGCGCAACACCTCGAACCGAAATTCTGCGTCTATCAAAAATATCATTAAAAGCCAATAATTCTTGAATTTTTCACAGACTTGTTTAAAAATCTCCAAATATCACTCAAATATTAGTCCCAATTGTTAGATTGAACCTTTATAATTGAACTACGTTCCCAGTAAATATTCAAAAATCACAGAATCTCTTTCAAAAAATATACCTGGGACCACTCATCTAGTGGAGCGGTCGCTCCACCCAGCCAAGACGTACTGTACACTCACACTCACTCAACATACCGTAAATGCCTAATAAACTGAGGAGCAGACCAAACACTTTTACTGTAATAAGCAACAACATGGCATTTTCGGCCTACTGGATCTTAAGATTGGAAAATCTCACATTGTTGTGAAATGTCCTAATTTCGAGCTATGGCCCACCCCACCCCATATACCAAATTTGGGAACAACAGGTTTTGCCATTTGCGAGCTAGAGGGCCATGAAAACAGTGAAATTATACCCCTTCTTAAAGCTATCTGATGATGATGATGATGATGATGATTCAGATATCAGGAAACATTGTTGACAGGGCCACAGCCTAAACGGCTTAACCGATCGATCTGAAATTTTTACCACATGTGCACTTTTGGCGTCTGATGATACCTTGCCGCTTGTGATTTTTTGTGCCGCCATTTTTAAACCGGAAGTGACGTCATATATGAAAAACGGCTGGACCGATTAGAACGAAATTAGCGCCATTCGATTTAGATGGTCATCTATATGAAGTATGTTACTTTAAAATATAATTTTCTTATATTCTAAACCGGAAGTGGCGTCATACATTAGCAATATTTAGCTTATTTCATCAAATTATACTTTAAATACACATATCATTATCTTACATTGTAACAAAGACAATACAAAATTATAATTTCAATACACAGTGTTCTCGGCCGCCATTCCTGAAACCGGAAGTGACGTCATACATCGAAAACGCCTGTACCGATTGCCACTGAACTAGCTCCTGTATATTCATTTTGCAATCTATTTGAAAAATCAATTGGGATAAATGAATATACAAATTAACGGTACCGGAAATGGCGGCAGGAACCACTAAATGAAACCGGAAGTGACGTCATATATTGAAAACGGCATGAGCGATTTGACGGAAATTAGCGCTATTGAATTCAGAAGGTCATTCATGAAGTATCAACAAGATAAAACTTAATTGTTTTCTTATTACCTATACCGGAAATGACGTCATAAAAATGCTAAATGACGTCATTAATATTCTAAAGGACACTAAATTCACCACTTTATACTTTTAAATAGATATTTAGTAAACATACATTGTAAATAATTATAAATTCAAGGTTGCAGTGCTCTCGGCCGCCATTTTCTAAAACCGGAAGTGACGTCATATAACGAAAACGGCTGTACCGATTGCAACTAAATTTTGGAATTGTGTAGGACTTATAATTATGAATTCAATACGACAATTATTTCGGCCGCCATTGTTAAAACCGGAAGTGACGTCATATATCGAAAACGGATGTACCGATTGCAACCAAATTTTAGAATTATGTCGGACTAATATAATTATGAAATAAAGACGACATTATTTTCGGCCGCCATTGTCAAAACCGGAAGTGACGTCATATATCGAAAACGGCTGTACCAATTGCAACCAAATTTTGGAAATGTGTAGGACTAATAATTATGAATTAAAGACGACATTATTTTCGGCCGCCATTGTTAAAACCGAAGTGACGTCATTATCGAAAGCGGTTGTACCGATTGCAACCAAATTTTGGAAATAGTATGACTAATAATTATGAATTCAAGACGACATTAATTTCGGCCGCCATTTCAAAACCGAAAGGGACGTTATAATATATCGAAAACGGCTGGACCGATTGTAATTTCTTATAATACCTATCCTAATCGGTTGAGGCGTATTTTTTTAAAGAAATTAGTCCTTGCTCGGACATGTGCTACAAGCTGTATGAATAAACTAACAAAAGAAGTGATATCCCAGAAAAAAACACTCCGTGTAAAAAAGGCAGCCAAGTCTCTTTACTTAAAAAAAAATCAACACCGAAAAGGAGTGATATCAAAAAAGGAGCCAAGTCAATGACATTTCCAAATATTTAATCGTATCTTTGAAATAAAAGTATAAACACCGAGAAATACTTTACAAAAGGACTTGGCGCATCGTTTTTTTAAATACATTTTTCTATTCATAAGCATATGCCATTTATATACAACCGTAATTTAGAATTTTTAGAATAATAGGGACACAACTTTCAATTACATATTATACCTACATACCTACTGTAAAATATTTTCTATTTGAATATGTTGAAACCTGCGGGATTTGGCTCAGAAGGTAGAACACAAAGAATCAGCAATATTATAATTTGTTTATTACAAAGAAAATAAATGTTCATTGATGTGAAAAGAGCAATCAAAAATTATGAAACAATATTACGTTCGATACGTCGGCAGTAGTGATGATGTCGTCTGGTTTGTTTACTTCCGCGCAAACAAGTGGATGGCGTTGACTCTTGCGTAGTGTGTCCCGTGAACTCCAGTCCACCAGCAGAATGAAATGACTGGATATGTCACCTCCTTCAGCTGCGATGCGATGATGTCGTCTAATAACCCCTTGGTTACCAGGACGTCCAGCAGTCCGTGCACAAGGAGTGACCTCCTCGAGCAGTTGGATCAAGTTGGCTCAGGCTGATGACGTTCGTGGCTGCAGACTCGTCGGTTTCTCCCGGAGTTGCAATTCACTAACTTTTATACTTTAACATTTACTGACTTTAATGTTGAAACTGTTCAGTTGATCACTTGTAACTTGAAATTGTCTTAATGCGATATTATTTGCCTCAGCATTAGGCTTGAAGTTTGAATTTACTGGGTTGACGTTTATACAAAAATGTTATTTTAATGTTTACCTTCGATCACATCGGCACTGTCTCGCTGAAATTATACTATGTTGCGTGCACAAGGCTTCACGGTTCGCGAGGCAGGTCTCACTGCTCTGAGAAAACTCCGACTGATGAAGTTTGGCTGGTAGCCTGACGTTTTATACCCTCTGACATCGTTTTCCCTCCAAAGAATCTGATTGGTTGGTTTCGTACACGTGATAGCTAATTTTAGACATTCTGTCATTTCTAAAGCCCGCGAAACGACTTTCTTTCTGCACGTAGGCCCATGCTTTTCTAGGAATCACTGAAAACTAGTCTGGCTGACTGGTTTTGTAGCGTTATCACAATGACTGGTTCACTTGTTATTACGTGGTGACATCACAATTTAGGTAAGGTCACATACTTTTTATATGGATTCACTCACTTTCTTGATATAATTGCACATTGTTAAACTTATTTGATTGCTCGTTATATTTTTGTCTATATTTTGATTGCTGTTGAATTTTAAAGATTGTAAGTTTACATAATGATTCTAATTAATTACTTTGTGTTCAGTTAACCTTGACTCTAAGAATGCCATGCTACAAGCTTGTTCATTCTTTAAACCTATTGCAAGCAAACATTATTATTTTTAAAGTTAATTTTCTAACCTAGATAGGCCAACTTGTTACAGAGCCCCCTGAATTCTTGTTGTTCACCTTTTGACTGAAGTCAAATTTGAAACACATTGAAATTTTGAATGAGAAAATGGTGATAAAACAAGGATTCACATAGAGACTGGACTATCTAGCAGGAATAATTTCTTCCTTTTGACAAACAAAAAGTTTCCTTCAACAGATGCAAGTTTATTTCCCCTTACAGCTGTCTAATCTAAACCTGAATGAATGAACTCACCCCTCCATCTACCAAAACAAAAACAAACCTCATCCTACCTCCCGGAAACGATGCTCGACTCAACCCTCTCTCACGATCCCGTTATTGGCCTAGTGACCTACTTTTGCTGGGTCATCATACCAAACATCAACATTGGTGTTGTCATCAGTAAGTATCAGCTGATCGACGTTGTTCCTTCCGTCCACGATCATATGGAAATGAAATCGTACTGTCTTCTCCACCGCCTTGAGTTGTCACTCTTGAAATATCTTCAAGTAGCTGTTTCCAAGTAGAATCTTCCTTGTTATCTTGAGCAGTGGTCGATGTGTAGTTTTCATTTTCGTCAGCTTTCTTCTTCAGTTCTCGTACGTTCATTTGCAGTCCATCTTGCAAGCAAACATTTTCGTCTTCTTCTCTCAAATCATTATTCAACCCTTTCTTCAAAACATCATCGTTTTCATTCATAACCACCTTGTCATTTTTCTCGTCGTGAAACTTTTCACCATTACTTTTAAAGTCGCCTATAGACTTCAAAACATCGCCAATTTCTTCAACTGTTCGAACTCTGTCGAAATCATCTTGATTCGCAATCGGAATCTGTAATTCTTCCTTCTCGCTCACTTGTGGCAATACTACCTCGCAATTGTCTTCAAAATTCTTCCTTCGAAATACATTTTCATCTTTCTTCATCTCAGTAAATTCACGCCTACTTTCATCAACTTCTTCTTTGTCTGGTCCATCCAAACTTTCAATTTTATTCTGGACAATTTCTTCTGGCACACAGCCCCCCTCTGTACTCTCTTGTGATTGCAACGTCTTGCAAGCAGCAGCGTCTTCAATCCCTTTCTTGAAAAGCAAAAAATCTATTTGAAGTTGCTTTTCTATTGCAGAAACCTCTGCTTCTCTGGCAGCTTCTCGCTCATCCATCTCTTTCTTCCACCGTCTTGAAGATCTGCGTATATACTCTTTAAGATCCTCACGCTCTTTCTTCTGCATTCTCCTAATTTCTTCTTTTCTCTCTTTGAAACGTGTTTTCTCGGTCGACGCAAAATCGTGTCCCATCTCTACTTTCCATTCTGTGCCGACCTCTGTTCGTTTCCCGAATTTTCATTTTTCGTTTCCTTCGTACCGGACTCTGGTGGACGATTATTATTATTCCCGTTACCATTCCCGTTACCATTCCCATTTCTGTTATGACTGTTTCTCCCGTTGTTATTGTTATTGCAATTCCTGTCATAACTATTCCTGTTATTGTAGCCGTTCCTATTGTCATTGTAACCGTTCCCGTTACGAATTGGCTCATATTGCTTGGGATCTCTGATTAGTTTTTCAGTGAATTCATCATGCTCTAAGTCAGTCAGCTCTTTTATCAACTCATCTTTAGTTTTGACTTTGCCTCGCACTATCACCCTGATGTTTGGTGGTAAGTGATTAATCAATATGCCAACCAAAACTTGTTCCGTCATATTGACCAACTCTGTCACATATTTTGCCTTGTTGATAATCCGATTGACATAGGTCACCATGTTTAGGTTCGAACTAATTTTGTATTCTCCAGCATAGATTGATCTGATTAGCTGATGCTGTACAGTTTGCGACCAATATTTATCTTTAAAAACCTCTTCAAATTTATCAATATTCTCAACGGGATTATTTACATACCAGTCTGCTGCTTTTCCATGTAAACACTTGACAATGATTCCCAGCTTCTGATTGTTATTCACATTGAATGTTGAAAAACGCTCTTTGATTAGCTTCAAAAATTGCATTGCGTTTATTGGGCAACTCTCTTCCCCATTAAATCTTATTGCCTCTTGTATCAGCGACTCAGTACAATGTTTTGCAAATTGCAACTCGTTATTTGCATGACACATGATATTCGATGTCGTTCCAGTCTTCTTGGCATTCTCATCTACCTTTTTACTTACGTCCTCTATTTTCTCCTTGATAGCTGAAATGCTTTCATTCTTTTCTTTATCCTTTCTTTCAAATCGCGAGCTTAATGAAAATATCTCCAGGCTGAGTTTCTTGTCACGCTCATCGATCTCAGTGTTTATCTTTACCAATCCGGTATTTACTTTTTCCTCAACACTGCTCGTCTGTGCTCCGATTGATTCTACGTAAGACTTAATGACCTCCAACTCTGTGTCGACTTTATCATTTACTTGTTGTACTCTTTCCTCTACATTTGTGACCCTAGTTTCAACCTTTTTCAATCCAGCTTCAAATTTACTCGCGATCTCCCTGAATTCATTTTTTGCTTCTAATAGCAACTCCCGTATTTCCTTTCCTCTCTCTTCGTCTTTCTTATCCCTTTCTTCTTTTTCCTTCTGTTTTTCGTTTTTACTTTCCTCCTTTTCCTTCTGTTTTTCTAGTTTCCTATTCATTTCCTTGATAGTTTCTTTCTCTTGTTGTTCTCGCTTTTCCTTCATTAGGAATTCCATAATTGAATTATTGAATTCTTTCTCACCGAATTGTGAATATATACTGTCAGCTCTGGCTTCTTTTTGTCTCTCTTCAAAGATTGGCATTTCAACATGAGGTAGCGAGTCATCGTGTTCGTCCTCCCCTATCACCTGGCTCCTAGTTACCTCGAGTTCACTAACCACTGACTGGTCCCCCGCCCCCTCTACAGTCTCATCTAAATCTACAGTTGACGCTAAACTTGCATCTCGATCTGCCATCGTAACAGATGTAATGAACTAACATGCACAAATCTACAGTTGGCTTTATCTTTACGTTAACGGGTTGATTCTATGTAAAATTTCCAAATACATGAAAATTTTACGCAATGCCTGTGTCCACAAGTTTCAGAACAACTGAGTAACTCTTTCACAATCAAGAAAACAATTATTTCTTTCAAAACAATTGCTCCCAGGAATGTTATTCGAGCCCCACACGTTGAGCGCCACTGAAACCTGCGGGATTTGGCTCAGAAGGTAGAACACAAAGAATCAGCAATATTATAATTTGTTTATTACAAAGAAAATAAATGTTCATTGATGTGAAAAGAGCAATCAAAAATTATGAAACAATATTACGTTCGATACGTCGGCAGTAGTGATGATGTCGTCTGGTTTGTTTACTTCCGCGCAAACAAGTGGATGGCGTTGACTCTTGCGTAGTGTGTCCCGTGAACTCCAGTCCACCAGCAGAATGAAATGACTGGATATGTCACCTCCTTCAGCTGCGATGCGATGATGTCGTCTAATAACCCCTTGGTTACCAGGACGTCCAGCAGTCCGTGCACAAGGAGTGACCTCCTCGAGCAGTTGGATCAAGTTGGCTCAGGCTGATGACGTTCGTGGCTGCAGACTCGTCGGTTTCTCCCGGAGTTGCAATTCACTAACTTTTATACTTTAACATTTACTGACTTTAATGTTGAAACTGTTCAGTTGATCACTTGTAACTTGAAATTGTCTTAATGCGATATTATTTGCCTCAGCATTAGGCTTGAAGTTTGAATTTACTGGGTTGACGTTTATACAAAAATGTTATTTTAATGTTTACCTTCGATCACATCGGCACTGTCTCGCTGAAATTATACTATGTTGCGTGCACAAGGCTTCACGGTTCGCGAGGCAGGTCTCACTGCTCTGAGAAAACTCCGACTGATGAAGTTTGGCTGGTAGCCTGACGTTTTATACCCTCTGACATCGTTTTCCCTCCAAAGAATCTGATTGGTTGGTTTCGTACACGTGATAGCTAATTTTAGACATTCTGTCATTTCTAAAGCCCGCGAAACGACTTTCTTTCTGCACGTAGGCCCATGCTTTTCTAGGAATCACTGAAAACTAGTCTGGCTGACTGGTTTTGTAGCGTTATCACAATGACTGGTTCACTTGTTATTACGTGGTGACATCACAATTTAGGTAAGGTCACATACTTTTTATATGGATTCACTCACTTTCTTGATATAATTGCACATTGTTAAACTTATTTGATTGCTCGTTATATTTTTGTCTATATTTTGATTGCTGTTGAATTTTAAAGATTGTAAGTTTACATAATGATTCTAATTAATTACTTTGTGTTCAGTTAACCTTGACTCTAAGAATGCCATGCTACAAGCTTGTTCATTCTTTAAACCTATTGCAAGCAAACATTATTATTTTTAAAGTTAATTTTCTAACCTAGATAGGCCAACTTGTTACAATGTACGCGATGAAACTTGTTGCCTATATTTGTAATAAATATACAATAGTTATATTCATATTATTGTTTCGTGGTCAACATAATTAAGTCTCATGCGTTACACCTTCTCACAATGAAATACATTTCTATTAATCCACATTTTATAACAATACATTTCACAAAGTACACAGTGAAGTCACATTGAACAACTATTAAAACCATAATAATATATACCATATAATGGTATAATATATACCATAATAATATACTTCCATAATATAATAGTGTTCTATAAATAGTTAGTAATTATTTGACAACTTTTCATGATTTCCCTCAGTCATGATCAAATTATGAAAAGATATCCTTCTAATATCACCATATTAACAGTGCTATAAGAATATATATGAGCCCACTTCCTTGTTATTTAATTCTACCTCCCTTATTATTACTTCTATTACAGCATGACATCTTTCTTCTATCGCCATTACAAAATTATAAAATAGCCATTACCAAAAGTAGCTTGATTCATAGATCCTGGCTCAAATAAAAAGAGGAATATGTACCTACTTGTTAATAATCTTTCCACTTTTAGGATAGAATGATGTCTTTAAAAAAACGATGCGCCAAGTCCTTTTGTAAAGTATTTCTCGGTGTTTATTCTTCTATTTCAAAGATACGATTAAATATTTGGAAATGTCATTGACTTGGCTCCTTTTTTGATATCACTCCTTTTCGGTGTTGATTTTTTTTTAAGTAAAGAGACTTGGCTTCCTTTTTTACACTGAGTGTTTTTTTCTGGGTACGATATTACTGTGTGTACACAATATCAGATCGATCTGTTGAACGGTCATTATTAGTTTCATATGCGTTTAAAAGTTTTTGCTCTACTACCTTGGATTAGAACTGAAGAGTCAAAGTAGCCGTGATCAACATTTTCGAGAAATTTGACAGCCAACACTCAAAATGTCCGTAAAATGTCAATTACTTTTGGATTTAAACACAGAATAGTCTGAAAGTAGTCTAAAATACAGATAATGTTGCACCCAATGACCATGCAAAGTTTTAAGTTGATCGGTCATACGGTTCTAGTTTAAATTTAAAAAAACACTTAAAATATTTTTTTTAATTTTAACCAATGGGAGGATTTGGATGAAATTTTGTTTGATTGGGCAAAATGTTGGTCGTAATGACTTATCAAAATTTCAAATTGAACGGGCCAACCAATCGAAAGATATATTTTTTAAAATTTGAACCAATCACAGGATCCCTTTCAAAAACGATCCCAGAGACCGCATAGATTACGTTAGTACGTGTGCAAAATTTCAGATCGATTGGTTGTGCAGTTTGACCTGGGCAGTGAACACAAAAAAAAAACACACACACAGAGAAAGTTTGATAATGATGGACATTTTTAGTGAATCTCTCACTTAGGGATGGTGTTTCGGAGGTAACCTGCGAAATAAAAACGCGCACCCCGACTGGGAAACGAACCCAGATCCTTCGGGTTACCGGCCCTATGCTTTAACCATTAAGCTATCGGGACGCATTCTTAATCAGCAGGTTGGGTTGTCATACAACTCTTGCGAGTCCGAGTATCTGACCTATACACGAAGACTGAAGCACTTCGACTTCCTTTGACAACGTGAATACATCTTCTCTCGAATGGCTATGCTCAAACTTCTGAGCTAGGAGTGGATTGTTCCCAGTCGAGGTGCGCGTTTTTATTTCGCAGGTTACCTCCAAAACACCATCCCTAAGTGAGAGATTCACTAAAAATGTCCATCATTATCAAACAATCCACTCCTAGCTCAGAAGTTTGAGCATAGCCATTCGAGAGAGATGTATTCACGTTGTCAAAGGAAGTCGAAGTGCTTCAGTCTTCGTGTATAGGTCAGATACTCGGACTCGCAAGAGTTGTATGGCAACCCAACCTGCTGATTAAGAATGCGTCCCGATAGCTTAATGGTTAAAGCATAGGGCCGGAAACCCGAAGGATCTGGGTTCGATTACCTGTCGGGTGGGCGTTTTTATTTCGCAGGTTACCTCTGAAACACAGAGAAAGTGCCGTAAGAGTACCGTGGTGACGCTCGCTCAATAAAGAGTCGAAGTAGCTGTGATCAACATTTTCGAGAAATTTGACAGCCAACACGCAAAATGTCCGTAAAACGTCAATAACTTTTGGATTTAAACACAGATTAGTCTGAAAATTGTCAAAACTACAGATAATGTTGGTCTTAATGACCATGCAAAGTTTTAAGTTGATCGGTCATACGGTTCTAGTTTAAATTTAAAAAATCACATAAAAGATTTTTTTAAATTTTAACCAATGGGAGAATTAGGCTGAAACTTTGTAGGAGTGGGTACAATGTTGGTCGTAATGACTTGTCAAAATTTTAAATTGATCGGAACAACCAATCGAAAGATAATTTTTTTAAAATTTGAACTTCGCCTTGGCAAACTTTGCCTTGGTGCAGAGCATTCTATCTTACGGAATAGTGTTCTGGGGGGCCTCATCTTCGAGCAAGAGAGTATTCATAGCCCAGAAGAGAGTGGTCAGACAAATGTGTAGGACTGGGCCTAGGGATTCTTGCAGGCCGCTGTTTAGTAAACTGGAAATTTTACCTCTTCCCTGCCTCTAGATTTAAAATGTCTGTGTTTTCACGCGAGACAATATTAATCTTTTCGTTGCTGGCAACCCGATAATTTACAACACTAGAGGATCGAAAGAATTGCAGCACCGGTACTGCAAGTTGAAGATGACGTCGCAAGGGGTACTGCAAATGGGGCGCCGATTTTACAATAAGATTACTGAGTTTATTAAGAGCTCACCGACAAGAGAAGATTTTAAAAGACAATTATAGATAATGCTACTAAAGCACTTGTTTTATTCTACTGACGATTTCTTGAACTGCATGTTTTAACTTATTATGTACGTGTTTTTTTAATGGTTATGTTCTTTCAGCTGACTTCTTAAGTACAACTAATATGTACCCATTAAAAAACACTTCGTGTAAAAATAACAGCCAAGTCTCTTCAACTAAAAAAAAATATGAAATCTAAAAATTCTGCACTGAAAAGTAGTGATATCAAAAAATGAGCCAAGTCAAAACTTTATTTGAAAATCAAAAAATACTTGGCGCATCGTGTATATAAAAAGCTTGGAAGTATAGGCCAATTATAAAATATACATAAAATATCCAAATACATAGTACCTACACCTATAATGCCCTAAAAAAACGATGCGCCAAGTATTTTTTGATTTTCAAATAAAGTTTTGACTTGGCTCATTTTTTGATATCACTACTTTTCAGTGCAGAATTTTTAGATTTCATATTTTTTTTTAGTTGAAGAGACTTGGCTGTTATTTTTACACGAAGTGTTTTTTAATGGGATATCACTACTTTTTTTAGTTTATTCTTACAACTTGTGACAATCGAATGAACAATTACTATATCCTTAAAAAAAATCACCCTTTACAATTTGGTTATTTTCACGAAGAATAGCAAAGGTTTCATTCCAATCGGTCAACCAAGTTCCGAGATATGGCAACATATCCGTTGTCAAAATGGCTGCTGAACTTTCTGCACTGCCACATAGAATTTATAACTATAAATGATGTGTATCATTTTAAGCTTTCTGAATATGTATTTATTGTATAGGAGGGGATTATAATAATTTATAAATTTGAATGACGTCATTTCCGGTCTCATAAATAGGAACATTCTAGTTTGACTGTTCCTATTCCATAGAGATGGCCTTCCGAATCGTTTGGCGCTAGTTTCATACCGATCTGTCAACCAGTTTTCGAGATATGGCGTTTCTTCCGGTTTCAAAATGGCTGCTGAAATCACTGACTCCTTGAATTATAATTTAAACATGATTACATTTTATTATAAGCTGTCTGAAATAGTATATTTATTGCATCAAAATGTAAATTTGTGAGATTCTTAAAAAGTGTGACGTCATTTCCAGTTTTGGTATGGAAAACTGCAAATATTATTGATGATAATACATAAAGTTGACCGTCTAAATTGTTTAGCGCTGGTTTCGTTCAAATCTATTTAGCCGTTATTGATATATGATGTCACTTCCGGTTTCAAAATGGCGGCTTCCGGTTGGTTTTATAACAAGTCAAATGAGATATCAAAAGTACATACGTTACATAAATATCAAAATAATCGTATCAAATTTGTTGCCGAAATGCCAATCGATGTATTTCAAATTTCATGACGTCATTTCCGGTTTCGTTAACATAAATTTTCGTCTGTTGCTATTTCTAATCCATATAGTTGACCGTTCGAATCGTTTGGCGCTATTTTCGTTCCAATCAGCTTAGCCATTGTCGAGATATGATGTCACTTCCGGTTTCAAAATGGCGGCACAAAAAAAGTCAAGGGGGGAGGGCAAATCAGACGCCAAAAGTGCACACGTGGTAAAAATGTGAGATCAATCGGTTCAGCCGTTTAGGCTGTGGCCTGTTTACCGGATTTGAATTCCAGCATACTACTACTACTACTAAGATTATTATTATTATTATGAAAACCGCCCTAAAACACGGTTTTCACGGCCCTCTAGCTCGCAAAGGGCGTAACCTATTGTTCCCAAATTTGATATATGTTGTAGGGTGGGCCATTGCTCGAAATTGAGATATTTCCCAACAATGTGAGATTCCCCAATTATAAGATCCAGTAGGCCGAAAATGCCACTTTGATGCCTACAGTAAAAGTGAGTTTGCTCAGCCTTTATATGAGAGTGTGCGCGCGCCGTACGACTTGGCTGGCGTGGAGCGACCGCTCCACTAGATGCTTTACTTGACAACTTTTATACATTCGTAAATTTCGTATAATTTTTATTGTAATGTGGAAAAAAGGCTTATGAAATAAATAAATAAAAAAAAAAAAAATCGCATGAGCCCATTAAAAAATGATCCCAGGGACCGCATAGAATACGTTAGTATATGTGCAAAGTTTCAGATCGATTGGTTGTGCCGTTTGACCTGGGCTGTGAACACATAAAAAAAAACACACACACATACACACAGAGAAAGTGCCATAAGAGTACCGTGGTGACGCTCGCTACGCTCGCTCAATAAATGCATATTATTGCTTAATGTTATGAAACTATGTTTTTCAGTTATATGTTATTTCCTTTCCTCTATTACTTAACATTTTTACGTCAGTCTTAAGTTGGAGTAAAATTATTTCAGAAGTATCCGTAGTTAATGTCTTAACATTATACAAGTATGTGTCTTATTATTATGTTGGAAGCAGAAATACATTTAGAAGATCTGTTAATTACAAAGATTATACAATATAACTATAATATAACCTGTATAATATCGCCAGTGTGAAGACAGACTCGGAGATGAGAATGTAGGTTTGATTAAAACAACACTTCAGCCGACTTACAACAGCCATACGGAACAGGTTGTGTGAGTGGTTAACGCTCTCAGCTTGTATTCCGGAGGCCCGGGTTCGATTCCCGCGGCCGTCCTTCCTGACTGGGGTTTTTTCGTGGTTTTCCCTCAGTCTTCAGGCAAATGCTGGGAAGGTACCCTACTAATAGGCCACGACCGCCTCCTTCCCACCTTCCATTCTTACCTACTCTTCACCATCATCTCCCAATCATCATCATAATCATTCATCCGTCGCCATTAGCCTCGCTGCAGAACAGTGCGACGTTAAGCCCCAGACAAAAAAAATACAACAGCCATCATCAGGCTAGGATCGACATTCAACAATCATGCGGCGGAAACATTGTGTTCAGTTGAGCGAGCGTAGTGAGCGTCTCCATTTGGCTCTTTCGGACACTTTTTTTTGTTTTGTTTTTGTTTTTGTTTGTTTGTTTGTTTTTGTTTTTGTGTTTTTCCAGATGTCACGGGCCACATTGTTTTTCCGATCTCGTTTAAATTTTGCGCATATACTAATATCATTCTAACTTAGTTTGGGATTGTTTTTGAGAGCTGCCCTCTGATTGGTTCAAATTTTAAAACAAATAGCTTCTGATCTGATTGGTTGATCCGATCAATGTGAAATTATGCAGTGTCATTAAGACCAAAGTTGTATTAACTTTCCCAAAGTTTCAGAAATATCCTATTATTGGTTACAATTTTTAAAAAATATCTCACAATTGGTCGAACATCAAAATGTTTTTATGAAGTTCATCCCTAGACATTAACGTCACCATACTTTAACTCATTCCACAAGTTTTCAGCCCAATCAGTAGAGAATGTATGTTTCAGCATTTTTAACCGTTTTGAAATAGAATGTCAGAAGAGATTATATCGAAACAGGATTTCAAGTGCAGCTTGAATCCAATTTTCTTTATGCACCAAAGTGTAAAGTCTATTCTCAGTTTAATTTAAATCCGGTGCTTTTATGTTGATTGAGTTAATCGTATTTCAATTCAAGATGGGTGTATCTGTCCGTTACGAAATTCCGAATGGAGATGTTGCGCGTTTCGGTGCTCGCTCATCAACGCGTACACAGAACGTTTTCGAACTAACCACAATACTTTGTGTGTCTTAATACTCTGGGTTCTGAATGCTTTCATGCAAATAGATTCGATGATAATATCTCCTAGAGAGATATGGGATGCATACCGTATTTGATCCAAATGCCCAGTTTACCTATCCTTTTAACATTGTCACGTGATCAATTGGATGACCATGGCGTGACCTTAAGCCGAATGAATGAAAATACAGGCAGTCATGTTGGATCAGAAAGCCCAGGCTTTTGAGTTGGGGCACATTGGGCACAGGTGTGAGCTCATTTGATGACGCGGCCGTGAATTCTATGGTGACGTCACACGCCCAACTCGTCCCATTGTGGAACTCACCCGTGATGCTGTGTACTTGTGCGCAGGACTTGAGTGCACTGCGCGCGCACATGGAGCACCGCCTGGACGAGTACAACGCGTCGCCCGGCGTGGTGCGCATGAGCCTGGTGTTGTTCAAGGTCACCGTGTAACAGTGCGCTGTGTACTTGTGCGCAGGACTTGAGTGCACTGCGCGCGCACATGGAACACCGCCTGGACGAATACAACGCGTGGCCCGGCGTGGTGCGCATGAGCCTGGTGTTGTTCAAGGTCACCGTGTAACAGTGCGCTGTGTACTTGTGCGCAGGACTTGAGTGCACTGCGCGCGCACATGGAGCACCGCCTGGACGAGTACAACGCGTCGCCCGGCGTGGTGCGCATGAGCCTGGTGTTGTTCAAGGTCACCGTGTAACAGTGCGCTGTGTACTTGTGCGCAGGACTTGAGTGCACTGCGCGCGCACATGGAGCACCGCCTGGACGAGTACAACGCGTGGCCCGGCGTGGTGCGCATGAGCCTGGTGTTGTTCAAGGTCACCGTGTAACAGTGCGCTGTGTACTTGTGCGCAGGACTTGAGTGCACTGCGCGCGCACATGGAGCACCGCCTGGACGAGTACAACGCGTGGCCCGGCGTGGTGCGCATGAGCCTGGTGTTGTTCAAGGTCACCGTGTAACAGTGCGCTGTGTACTTGTGCGCAGGACTTGAGTGCACTGCGCGCGCACATGGAACACCGCCTGGACGAGTACAACGCGTCGCCCGGCGTGGTGCGCATGAGCCTGGTGTTGTTCAAGGACGCCGTCGCGCACGTCTGTCGCGTCGCCCGCGTCATCTCGCAGCCACGCGGGAACATGCTCATGGTCGGCATCGGTGAGTCCACTTCCTTCCATCCGGTCTTGGAACCTCGTACCCTAAAGAATGTATAGATTTATCGACGTAAGTGCAGAGTCTACTGGATTCTGTACATAAGGTCACGGTCTTGTGGTATTGACGACTTACATCCGCAAATATCTACTTTGTTTGAGCATGAGGCTGCTGGAACCTGGGTGCCTATTCTCGAGTTGAAACCGCATGCGAAAATAATGTACGACTAAGCGAAAAAAGAAGGCAAAAATTATGTTTTTCAATGTTAAATTAGCTGAATACATTGTGCCGTGTCTCATTTCCGCATGCGAACATTTTCAACAAAATCGAGAATAGACCCCGAGATCATTCCAGTTGAATTCCATGCAGATACAGACGTAGGACCAAATGACACGGCATTCAGACCATCAAATCAGCTTAGCGAATCTATATGCAATTTGACTCAAACGATCACAAAAATAATAATCTATAACTAATTATTAGCTTTAGATTCTTTTTCGAACTACGTGGTTTCTTGGCCAATGGTCAGAGCCAGTTGTTTGTGATAAAAAAAAAGACAAAATTCGTTTTCAACATTCTGAAAGTGGTGAATTGGTGGTGATAATTATGTTAATTTTCGCGATTGGTGGTAAAATGGTAAAAAAATGATTTTTGTAAGAATAAGTGTGAAATATGACGCGCGAGCGAACCGCAATACTACAAACCCCCCTCTCATTAGCGAGACTCGGCGCGTGAGCATGCGCACCCCTGTTCAAGGTCATGTAGATGCGTCATTCCATGCTCAGCAGCCAATCAGCTGGCACCCCCATACACTCTTTGGCTGGCACTGACAGCTGGCTTACGAAGAAAACAGTGTGATCCTTTCTATTTCGTGGTACTTTAGACACAGATCGAGGAAATTTTCGTAAATATATACTCGGATTCGGAAAATGTTACAAAACACGTAGGTTTGGGACAAAATCGCGTGAAATCGCGAGAATTCGTCAATATCGCGTCAAAACACAAATTTCGCGAAAATTCGCGAGAAAAAGACACATTTATTTGGAATCAGGGGTGTATGAAACGTAAAGATATGACAGAAAATTCATGTTTCAAAACATTTCGCGTTTATCGTGGAAACAATAAACAACTGGCCCTGACAATGGTGAAGAAAATGATTTGAACCTTAAACAGTCACATTCTAATAATTTGCCTGAACGCAGATGCAACAAAATATGTCCCGCTGAGTAAGAACCGAACTGGAATCGTATCAGAGATTTCCTAGGCTAGCAGGTTACTCTACTTACAAGGACAGATTCTATACCCTTTCTTCATAATCACCCAATATTACTACAGCCTATTGCTCAAGAAAATGTCCAGGGGGGTGATTCCTGTACGCATTTTCACTCTCTTATCTTAAAACTTAAGACAGTAGCAACCGTTGTTATGGACGTTAACATTGGAGTAAACAAAATTTAAGATAAGATAGCTAACTTAAGAGACTAAAAACGTAAAGTGGCCAAAGTCTACTGGATTCCGTCCTTAAGGTCAGTCTTGTGGCGTTGAGGACTGACATCAGAAAATATCTACTTGCGGACGCAACTTCTGCACAGCATAAGGCTGTTAAGTTGGTGAACTCTAATTCCGTTGTCAGGAGTAGTTGTCGTGGGGCTGTTCTACGCGTGTACAGGAGTTGATCGCGCACATACACGTGTACTTGTACAGGAGGCAGTGGTCGACAGTCGCTGGCTCGCCTGGCCTCCTTCATCTGCGACTACGGCGTGTACCAGATCGAGGTCACCAAGCACTACGTACAGGAGTTGATCGCGCACATACACGTGTACTTGTACAGGAGGCAGTGGTCGACAGTCGCTGGCTCGCCTGGCCTCCTTCATCTGCGACTACGGCGTCTACCAGATCGAGGTCACCAAGCACTACGTACAGGAGTTGATCGCGCACATACACGTGTACTTGTACAGGAGGCAGTGGTCGACAGTCGCTGGCTCGCCTGGCCTCCTTCATCTGCGACTACGGCGTCTACCAGATCGAGGTCACCAAGCACTACGTACAGGAGTTGATCGCGCACATACACGTGTACTTGTACAGGAGGCAGTGGTCGACAGTCGCTGGCTCGCCTGGTCTCCTTCATCTGCGACTACGGCGTCTACCAGATCGAGGTCACCAAGCACTACGTACAGGAGTTGATCGCGCACATACACGTGTACTTGTACAGGAGGCAGTGGTCGACAGTCGCTGGCTCGCCTGGCCTCCTTCATCTGCGACTACGGCGTGTACCAGATCGAGGTCACCCAGCACTACGTACAGGAGTTGATCGCGCACATACACGTGTACTTGTACAGGAGGCAGTGGTCGACAGTCGCTGGCTCGCCTGGCCTCCTTCATCTGCGACTACGGCGTGTACCAGATCGAGGTCACCAAGCACTACGTACAGGAGTTGATCGCGCACATGCACGTGTACTTGTACAGGAGGCAGTGGTCGACAGTCGCTGGCTCGCCTGGCCTCCTTCATCTGCGACTACGGCGTGTACCAGATCGAGGTCACCAAGCACTACGTACAGGAGTTGATCGCGCACATACACGTGTACTTGTACAGGAGGCAGTGGTCGACAGTCGCTGGCTCGCCTGGCCTCCTTCATCTGCGACTACGGCGTGTACCAGATCGAGGTCACCAAGCACTACGTACAGGAGTTGATCGCGCACATACACGTGTACTTGTACAGGAGGCAGTGGTCGACAGTCGCTGGCTCGCCTGGCCTCCTTCATCTGCGACTACGGCGTGTACCAGATCGAGGTCACCAAGCACTACGTACAGGAGTTGATCAAGCACATACACGTGTACTTGTACAGGAGGCAGTGGTCGACAGTCGCTGGCTCGCCTCGCTTCCTTCATCTGCGACTACGGCGTGTACCAGATCGAGGTCACCAAGCACTACGTACAGGAGTTGATCGCGCACATACACGTGTACTTGTACAGGAGGCAGTGGTCAACAGTCGCTGGCTCGCCTGGTCTCCTTCATCTGCGACTACGGCGTCTACCAGATCGAGGTCACCAAGCACTACGTACAGGAGTTGATCGCGCACATACACGTGTACTTGTACAGGAGGCAGTGGTCGACAGTCGCTGGCTCGCCTGGCCTCCTTCATCTGCGACTACGGCGTGTACCAGATCGAGGTCACCAAGCACTACGTACAGGAGTTGATCGCGCACATGCACGTGTACTTGTACAGGAGGCAGTGGTCGACAGTCGCTGGCTCGCCTGGCCTCCTTCATCTGCGACTACGGCGTGTACCAGATCGAGGTCACCAAGCACTACGTACAGGAGTTGATCGCGCACATACACGTGTACTTGTACAGGAGGCAGTGGTCGACAGTCGCTGGCTCGCCTGGCCTCCTTCATCTGCGACTACGGCGTGTACCAGATCGAGGTCACCAAGCACTACGTACAGGAGTTGATCGCGCACATACACGTGTACTTGTACAGGAGGCAGTGGTCGACAGTCGCTGGCTCGCCTGGCCTCCTTCATCTGCGACTACGGCGTGTACCAGATCGAGGTCACCAAGCACTACGTACAGGAGTTGATCGCGCACATACACGTGTACTTGTACAGGAGGCAGTGGTCGACAGTCGCTGGCTCGCCTGGCCTCCTTCATCTGCGACTACGGCGTCTACCAGATCGAGGTCACCAAGCACTACGTACAGGAGTTGATCGCGCACATACACGTGTACTTGTACAGGAGGCAGTGGTCGACAGTCGCTGGCTCGCCTGGCCTCCTTCATCTGCGACTACGGCGTCTACCAGATCGAGGTCACCAAGCACTACGTACAGGAGTTGATCGCGCACATACACGTGTACTTGTACAGGAGGCAGTGGTCGACAGTCGCTGGCTCGCCTGGCCTCCTTCATCTGCGACTACGGCGTCTACCAGATCGAGGTCACCAAGCACTACGTACAGGAGTTGATCGCGCACATACACGTGTACTTGTACAGGAGGCAGTGGTCGACAGTCGCTGGCTCGCCTGGCCTCCTTCATCTGCGACTACGGCGTGTACCAGATCGAGGTCACCAAGCACTACGTACAGGAGTTGATCGCGCACATACACGTGTACTTGTACAGGAGGCAGTGGTCGACAGTCGCTGGCTCGCCTGGCCTCCTTCATCTGCGACTACGGCGTCTACCAGATCGAGGTCACCAAGCACTACGTACAGGAGTTGATCGCGCACATACACGTGTACTTGTACAGGAGGCAGTGGTCGACAGTCGCTGGCTCGCCTGGCCTCCTTCATCTGCGACTACGGCGTGTACCAGATCGAGGTCACCCAGCACTACGTACAGGAGTTGATCGCTCACATACACGTGTACTTGTACAGGAGGCAGTGGTCGACAGTCGCTGGCTCGCCTGGCCTCCTTCATCTGCGACTACGGCGTCTACCAGATCGAGGTCACCAAGCACTACGTACAGGAGTTGATCGCGCACATACACGTGTACTTGTACAGGAGGCAGTGGTCGACAGTCGCTGGCTCGCCTGGCCTCCTTCATCTGCGACTACGGCGTGTACCAGATCGAGGTCACCAAGCACTACGTACAGGAGTTGATCGCGCACATACACGTGTACTTGTACAGGAGGCAGTGGTCGACAGTCGCTGGCTCGCCTGGCCTCCTTCATCTGCGACTACGGCGTGTACCAGATCGAGGTCACCAAGCACTACGTACAGGAGTTGATCGCGCACATACACGTGTACTTGTACAGGAGGCAGTGGTCGACAGTCGCTGGCTCGCCTGGCCTCCTTCATCTGCGACTACGGCGTGTACCAGATCGAGGTCACCCAGCACTACGTACAGGAGTTGATCGCTCACATACACGTGTACTTGTACAGGAGGCAGTGGTCGACAGAAGCTGGCTCGCCTGGCCTCCTTCATCTGCGACTACGGCGTGTACCAGATCGAGGTCACCAAGCACTACGTACAGGAGTTGATCGCGCACATACACGTGTACTTGTACAGGAGGCAGTGGTCGACAGTCGCTGGCTCGCCTGGCCTCCTTCATCTGCGACTACGGCGTGTACCAGATCGAGGTCACCAAGCACTACGTACAGGAGTTGATCGCGCACATACACGTGTACTTGTACAGGAGGCAGTGGTCGACAGTCGCTGGCTCGCCTGGCCTCCTTCATCTGCGACTACGGCGTCTACCAGATCGAGGTCACCAAGCACTACGTACAGGAGTTGATCGCGCACATACACGTGTACTTGTACAGGAGGCAGTGGTCGACAGTCGCTAGCTCGCCTGGCCTCCTTCATCTGCGACTACGGCGTCTACCAGATCGAGGTCACCAAGCACTACGTACAGGAGTTGATCGCGCACATTCACGTGTACTTGTACAGAAGGCAGTGGTCGACAGTCGCTGGCTCGCCTGGCCTCCTTCATCTGCGACTACGGCGTCTACCAGATCGAGGTCACCAAGCACTACGTACAGGAGTTGATCGCGCACATACACGTGTACTTGTACAGGAGGCAGTGGTCGACAGTCGCTGGCTCGCCTGGCCTCCTTCATCTGCGACTACGGCGTCTACCAAATCGAGGTCACCAAGCACTACGTACAGGAGTTGATCGCGCACATACACGTGTACTTGTACAGGAGGCAGTGGTCGACAGTCGCTGGCTCGCCTGGCCTCCTTCATCTGCGACTACGGCGTCTACCAGATCGAGGTCACCAAGCACTACGTACAGGAGTTGATCGCGCACATACACGTGTACTTGTACAGGAGGCAGTGGTCGACAGTCGCTGGCTCGCCTGGCCTCCTTCATCTGCGACTACGGCGTGTACCAGATCGAGGTCACCAAGCACTACGTACAGGAGTTGATCGCGCACATACACGTGTACTTGTACAGGAGGCAGTGGTCGACAGTCGCTGGCTCGCCTGGCCTCCTTCATCTGCGACTACGGCGTCTACCAGATCGAGGTCACCAAGCACTACGTACAGGAGTTGATCGCGCACATACACGTGTACTTGTACAGGAGGCAGTGGTCGACAGTCGCTGGCTCGCCTGGCCTCCTTCATCTGCGACTACGGCGTGTACCAGATCGAGGTCACCAAGCACTACGTACAGGAGTTGATCGCTCACATACACGTGTACTTGTACAGGAGGCAGTGGTCGACAGTCGCTGGCTCGCCTGGCCTCCTTCATCTGCGACTACGGCGTGTACCAGATCGAGGTCACCAAGCACTACGTACAGGAGTTGATCGCGCACATACACGTGTACTTGTACAGGAGGCAGTGGTCGACAGTCGCTGGCTCGCCTGGCCTCCTTCATCTGCGACTACGGCGTGTACCAGATCGAGGTCACCAAGCACTACGTACAGGAGTTGATCGCGCACATACACGTGTACTTGTACAGGAGGCAGTGGTCGACAGTCGCTGGCTCGCCTGGCCTCTTTCATCTGCGACTACGGCGTCTACCAGATCGAGGTCACCCAGCACTACGTACAGGAGTTGATCGCGCACATACACGTGTACTTGTACAGGAGGCAGTGGTCGACAGTCGCTGGCTCGCCTGGCCTCCTTCATCTGCGACTACGGCGTCTACCAGATCGAGGTCACCAAGCACTACGTACAGGAGTTGATCGCGCACATACACGTGTACTTGTACAGGAGGCAGTGGTCGACAGTCGCTGGCTCGCCTGGCCTCCTTCATCTGCGACTACGGCGTGTACCAGATCGAGGTCACCAAGCACTACGTACAGGAGTTGATCGCGCACATTCACGTGTACTTGTACAGGAGGCAGTGGTCGACAGTCGCTGGCTCGCCTGGCCTCCTTCATCTGCGACTACGGCGTCTACCAGATCGAGGTCACCCAGCACTACGTACAGGAGTTGATCGCGCACATACACGTGTACTTGTACAGGAGGCAGTGGTCGACAGTCGCTGGCTCGCCTGGCCTCCTTCATCTGCGACTACGGCGTCTACCAGATCGAGGTCACCAAGCACTACGTACAGGAGTTGATCGCGCACATACACGTGTACTTGTACAGGAGGCAGTGGTCGACAGTCGCTGGCTCGCCTCGCCTCCTTCATCTGCGACTACGGCGTGTACCAGATCGAGGTCACCAAGCACTACGTACAGGAGTTGATCGCGCACATACACGTGTACTTGTACAGGAGGCAGTGGTCGACAGTCGCTGGCTCGCCTGGCCTCCTTCATCTGCGACTAAGGCGTGTACCAGATCGAGGTCACCAAGCACTACGTACAGGAGTTGATCGCGCACATACACGTATACTTGTACAGGAGGCAGTGGTCGACAGTTGCTGGCTCGCCTGGCCTCCTTCATCTGCGACTACGGCGTCTACCAGATCGAGGTCACCAAGCACTACGTACAGGAGTTGATCGCGCACATACACGTGTACTTGTACAGGAGGCAGTGGTCGAAAGTCACTGGCTCGCCTCCTTCATCTGCGACTACGGCGTCTACCAGATCGAGGTCACCAAGCACTACGTACAGGAGTTGATCGCGCACATACACGTGTACTTGTACAGGAGGCAGTGGTCGACAGTCGCTGGCTCGCCTGGCCTCCTTCATCTGCGACTACGGCGTCTACCAGATCGAGGTCACCAAGCACTACGTACAGGAGTTGATCGCGCACATACACGTGTACTTGTACAGGAGGCAGTGGTCGACAGTCGCTGGCTCGCCTGGCCTCCTTCATCTGCGACTACGGCGTCTACCAGATCGAGGTCACCAAGCACTACGTACAGGAGTTGATCGCGCACATACACGTGTACTTGTACAGGAGGCAGTAGTCGACAGTCGCTGGCTCGCCTGGCCTCCTTCATCTGCGACTACGGCGTCTACCAGATCGAGGTCACCAAGCACTACGTACAGGAGTTGATCGCGCACATACACGTGTACTTGTACAGGAGGCAGTGGTCGACAGTCGCTGGCTCGCCTGGCCTCCTTCATCTGCGACTACGGCGTGTACCAGATCGAGGTCACCAAGCACTACGTACAGGAGTTGATCGCGCACATACACGTGTACTTGTACAGGAGGCAGTGGTCGACAGTCGCTGGCTCGCCTGGCCTCCTTCATCTGCGACTACGGCGTCTACCAGATCGAGGTCACCCAGCACTACGTACAGGAGTTGATCGCGCACATACACGTGTACTTGTACAGGAGGCAGTGGTCGACAGTCGCTGGCTCGCCTGGCCTCCTTCATCTGCGACTACGGCGTCTACCAGATCGAGGTCACCAAGCACTACGTACAGGAGTTGATCGCGCACATACACGTGTACTTGTACAGGAGGCAGTGATCGACAGTCGCTGGCTCGCCTGGCCTCCTTCATCTGCGACTACGGCGTGTACCAGATCGAGGTCACCAAGCACTACGTACAGGAGTTGATCGCTCACATACACGTGTACTTGTACAGGAGGCAGTGGTCGACAGTCGCTGGCTCGCCTGGCCTCCTTCATCTGCGACTACGGCGTGTACCAGATCGAGGTCACCAAGCACTACGTACAGGAGTTGATCGCGCACATACACGTGTACTTGTACAGGAGGCAGTGGTCGACAGTCGCTGGCTCGCCTGGCCTCCTTTATCTGCGACTACGGCGTCTACCAGATCGAGGTCACCAAGCACTACGTACAGTAGTTGATCGCGCACATACACGTGTACTTGTACAGGAGGCAGTGGTCGACAGTCGCTGGCTCGCCTCGCCTCCTTCATCTGCGACTACGGCGTGTACCAGATCGAGGTCACCAAGCACTACGTACAGGAGTTGATCGCGCACATACACGTGTACTTGTACAGGAGGCAGTGGTCGACAGTCGCTGGCTCGCCTGGCCTCCTTCATCTGCGACTACGGCGTGTACCAGATCGAGGTCACCAAGCACTACGTACAGGAGTTGATCGCGCACATACACGTGTACTTGTACAGGAGGCAGTGGTCGACAGTCGCTGGCTCGCCTGGCCTCCTTCATCTGCGACTACGGCGTGTACCAGATCGAGGTCACCAAGCACTACGTACAGGAGTTGATCGCGCTCATACACGTGTACTTGTACAGGAGGCAGTGGTCGACAGTCGCTGGCTCGCCTGGCCTCCTTCATCTGCGACTACGGCGTGTACCAGATCGAGGTCACCAAGCACTACGTACAGGAGTTGATCGCGCACATACACGTGTACTTGTACAGGAGGCAGTATTCGACAGTCGCTGGCTCGCCTGGCCTTCTTCATCTGCGACTACGGCGTCTACCAGATCGAGGTCACCAAGCACTACGTACAGGAGTTGATCGCGCACATACACGTGTACTTGTACAGGAGGCAGTGGTCGACAGTCGCTGGCTCGCCTGGCCTCCTTCATCTGCGACTACGGCGTGTACCAGATCGAGGTCACCAAGCACTACGTACAGGAGTTGATCGCGCACATACACGTGTACTTGTACAGGAGGCAGTAGTCGACAGTCGCTGGCTCGCCTGGCCTTCTTCATCTGCGACTACGGCGTCTACCAGATCGAGGTCACCAAGCACTACGTACAGGAGTTGATCGCGCACATACACGTGTACTTGTACAGGAGGCAGTGGTCGACAGTCGCTGGCTCGCCTGGCCTCCTTCATCTGCGACTACGGCGTCTACCAGATCGAGGTCACCAAGCACTACGTACAGGAGTTGATCGCGCACATACACGTGTACTTGTACAGGAGGCAGTGGTCGACAGTCGCTGGCTCGCCTGGCCTCCTTCATCTGCGACTACGGCGTCTACCAGATCGAGGTCACCCAGCACTACGTACAGGAGTTGATCGCGCACATACACGTGTACTTGTACAGGAGGCAGTGGTCGACAGTCGCTGGCTCGCCTGGCCTCCTTCATCTGCGACTACGGCGTGTACCAGATCGAGGTCACCAAGCACTACGTACAGGAGTTGATCGCGCACATACACGTGTACTTGTACAGGAGGCAGTGGTCGACAGTCGCTGGCTCGCCTGGCCTCCTTCATCTGCGACTACGGCGTGTACCAGATCGAGGTCACCAAGCACTACGTACAGGAGTTGATCGCTCACATACACGTGTACTTGTACAGGAGGCAGTGGTCGACAGTCGCTGGCTCGCCTGGCCTCCTTCATCTGCGACTACGGCGTGTACCAGATCGAGGTCACCAAGCACTACGTACAGGAGTTGATCGCGCACATACACGTGTACTTGTACAGGAGGCAGTGGTCGACAGTCGCTGGCTCGCCTGGCCTCCTTCATCTGCGACTACGGCGTCTACCAGATCGAGGTCACCAAGCACTACGTACAGGAGTTGATCGCGCACATACACGTGTACTTGTACAGAAGGCAGTGGTCGACAGTCGCTGGCTCGCCTGGCCTCCTTCATCTGCGACTACGGCGTGTACCAGATCGAGGTCACCAAGCACTACGTACAGGAGTTGATCGCGCACATACACGTGTACTTGTACAGGAGGCAGTAGTCGACAGTCGCTGGCTCGCCTGGCCTCCTTCATCTGCGACTACGGCGTCTACCAGATCGAGGTCACCAAGCACTACGTACAGGAGTTGATCGCGCACATACACGTGTACTTGTACAGGAGGCAGTGGTCGACAGTCGCTGGCTCGCCTGGCCTCCTTCATCTGCGACTACGGCGTGTACCAGATTGAGGTCACCAAGCACTACGTACAGGAGTTGATCGCGCACATACACGTGTACTTGTACAGGAGGCAGTGGTCGACAGTCGCTGGCTCGCCTGGCCTCCTTCATCTGCGACTACGGCGTCTACCAGATCGAGGTCACCAAGCACTACGTACAGGAGTTGATCGCGCACATACACGTGTACTTGTACAGGAGGCAGTAGTCGACAGTCGCTGGCTCGCCTGGCCTCCTTCATCTGCGACTACGGCGTCTACCAGATCGAGGTCACCAAGCACTACGTACAGGAGTTGATCGCGCACATACACGTGTACTTGTACAGGAGGCAGTGGTCGACAGTCGCTGGCTCGCCTGGCCTCCTTCATCTGCGACTACGGCGTGTACCAGATCGAGGTCACCAAGCACTACGTACAGGAGTTGATCGCGCACATACACGTGTACTTGTACAGGAGGCAGTGGTCGACAGTCGCTGGCTCGCCTGGCCTCCTTCATCTGCGACTACGGCGTCTACCAGATCGAGGTCACCCAGCACTACGTACAGGAGTTGATCGCGCACATACACGTGTACTTGTACAGGAGGCAGTGGTCGACAGTCGCTGGCTCGCCTGGCCTCCTTTATCTGCGACTACGGCGTCTACCAGATCGAGGTCACCAAGCACTACGTACAGGAGTTGATCGCGCACATACACGTGTACTTGTACAGGAGGCAGTGATCGACAGTCGCTGGCTCGCCTGGCCTCCTTCATCTGCGACTACGGCGTGTACCAGATCGAGGTCACCAAGCACTACGTACAGGAGTTGATCGCGCACATACACGTGTACTTGTACAGGAGGCAGTGATCGACAGTCGCTGGCTCGCCTGGCCTCCTTCATCTGCGACTACGGCGTGTACCAGATCGAGGTCACCAAGCACTACGTACAGGAGTTGATCGCGCACATACACGTGTACTTGTACAGGAGGCAGTGGTCGACAGTCGCTGGCTCGCCTGGCCTCCTTTATCTGCGACTACGGCGTCTACCAGATCGAGGTCACCAAGCACTACGTACAGTAGTTGATCGCGCACATACACGTGTACTTGTACAGGAGGCAGTGGTCGACAGTCGCTGGCTCGCCTCGCCTCCTTCATCTGCGACTACGGCGTGTACCAGATCGAGGTCACCAAGCACTACGTACAGGAGTTGATCGCGCACATACACGTGTACTTGTACAGGAGGCAGTGGTCGACAGTCGCTGGCTCGCCTGGCCTCCTTCATCTGCGACTACGGCGTGTACCAGATCGAGGTCACCAAGCACTACGTACAGGAGTTGATCGCGCACATACACGTGTACTTGTACAGGAGGCAGTGGTCGACAGTCGCTGGCTCGCCTGGCCTCCTTCATCTGCGACTACGGCGTCTACCAGATCGAGGTCACCAAGCACTACGTACAGGAGTTGATCGCGCACATACACGTGTACTTGTACAGGAGGCAGTGGTCGACAGTCGCTGGCTCGCCTGGCCTCCTTCATCTGCGACTACGGCGTGTACCAGATCGAGGTCACCAAGCACTACGTACAGGAGTTGATCGCGCACATACACGTGTACTTGTACAGGAGGCAGTGGTCGACAGTCGCTGGCTCGCCTGGCCTCCTTCATCTGCGACTACGGCGTGTACCAGATCGAGGTCACCAAGCACTACGTACAGGAGTTGATCGCGCACATACACGTGTACTTGTACAGGAGGTAGTGGTCGACAGTCGCTGGCTCGCCTGGCCTCCTTCATCTGCGACTACGGCGTGTACCAGATCGAGGTCACCAAGCACTACGTACAGGAGTTGATCGCGCACATACACGTGTACTTGTACAGGAGGCAGTGGTCGACAGTCGCTGGCTCGCCTGGCCTTCTTCATCTGCGACTACGGCGTGTACCAGATCGAGGTCACCAAGCACTACGTACAGGAGTTGATCGCGCACATACACGTGTACTTGTACAGGAGGCAGTGGTCGACAGTCGCTGGCTCGCCTGGCCTCCTTCATCTGCGACTACGGCGTGTACCAGATCGAGGTCACCAAGCACTACGTACAGGAGTTGATCGCGCACATACACGTGTACTTGTACAGGAGGCAGTGGTCGACAGTCGCTGGCTCGCCTGGCCTCCTTCATCTGCGACTACGGCGTCTACCAGATCGAGGTCAACAAGCACTACGTACAGGAGTTGATCGCGCACATACACGTGTACTTGTACAGGAGGCAGTGGTCGACAGTCGCTGGCTCGCCTGGCCTCCTTCATCTGCGACTACGGCGTGTACCAGATCGAGGTCACCAAGCACTACGTACAGGAGTTGATCGCGCACATACACGTGTACTTGTACAGGAGGCAGTGGTCGACAGTCGCTGGCTCGCCTGGCCTCCTTCATCTGCGACTACGGCGTCTACCAGATCGAGGTCACCAAGCACTACGTACAGGAGTTGATCGCGCACATACACGTGTACTTGTACAGGAGGCAGTGGTCGACAGTCGCTGGCTCGCCTGGCCTCCTTCATCTGCGACTACGGCGTGTACCAGATCGAGGTCACCAAGCACTACGTACAGGAGTTGATCGCGCACATACACGTGTACTTGTACAGGAGGCAGTGGTCGACAGTCGCTGGCTCGCCTGGCCTCCTTCATCTGCGACTACGGCGTGTACCAGATCGAGGTCACCAAGCACTACGTACAGGAGTTGATCGCGCACATACACGTGTACTTGTACAGGAGGCAGTGGTCGACAGTCGCTGGCTCGCCTGGCCTCCTTCATCTGCGACTACGGCGTGTACCAGATCGAGGTCACCAAGCACTACGTACAGGAGTTGATCGCGCACATACACGTGTACTTGTACAGGAGGCAGTGGTCGACAGTCGCTGGCTCGCCTGGCCTCCTTCATCTGCGACTACGGCGTCTACCAGATCGAGGTCACCAAGCACTACCGCGTCCAGGAGTTCCGCGAGGACATGAAGGTGCTGTACAAGATGACGGGCGTCGAGGGCAAACCGACGGCGTTCATCTTCAACGACACGCAGGTACTTGCTCAAGCTGATGACGTCTTGAAGACAACTCTCTGATAGTTGTTTAGAAATGTGGGAATATACACAGGAAGAGTTTCAGGATATAATTCTCATATGGAACGTGTTGTTATAAACCGATCTTATTTTAGAAACTTTGTAGAAAATATACCGAAAAAATACTTTGAGAACCTCTGGGTATTATGCATGTTGATTAGGTATTCACCCCAAGATTCAGCTGTCTATACCTACTCGACGGTTATTCAGTTTAGGTGGTTCCTGTGATTCTTCATCAACCAGTTTGTATTGTTATGACCTTCCAAAATTAGTGTATTTCGCTGAATCGGTCTCTACGGACATCTTAATACAAAATTTGCATTGAGATTAAAATTACATACCCTCTTTGACGGTGTGTGCTGTTGAAGAATCTTAACTCAACACATTGTGAGAATTGAATCCTGACGCTCTTCCTCTAGTACCACATTAGTTATCTATTGAAAGACATTGCCACTTGTGCCACCTGTTGCCCAGATCGCCGTGGAGAGCTTCCTGGAGATCATCAACAACATGCTGAGCAGCGGCGAAGTCCCGAACCTCTACAAGCCGGAGGAGTTCGAGGAGGTAAACTACGAGGAGATTGTTGTAAATAGCAACGTACCCAATAACCTGGATTAGATATAAACACGATGGTAGTGATACGCAATCCTGTATTGACGTCATTCATTCCAGTGTGGTTATTGTGATGTTCACCAATTCGGGTATCATGTATGCATTGTTGCTCATCTGAAGTACATGGTTGCGATTCGGAATCTAGCAAGCTCCTCATTTAGTATTCGAGGAATGTTTTTCTGTTAACGGTGGAAACTCTAAGCTATCTACCTACAAGTTTCTCAGTTGTTGATCGGAGTTTAAAACTGTATTTTTGTAACAATATATCCTAGTAATACGGTAGCAGCAACATTTATTGATTCAAAAATCTGGATACATAATAATAGTTCTCCTTTTTCCCTGACAGTACAACTGTGAAATGTGAACTGATATTTTTTCGTATACATCTTTTGAACTACGTTTGGTATATCAACGAGTTGAGAACATTTCACATTGTTATATCTTGTAACGAACTGTTAAGTTGTGACTCTTGCTTATGGTTTCAGATCAAAGGGATGCTTCACAAAGCCGCCACCAGAGAGAAGATCCTGCAGACGACGGAGGCGATGTTCAACTTCTTGATCGACCGAGTCCGCACCAACATGCACATCGTGCTCTGCATGAGTCCCATCGGCGACAGCTTCAGGTACATTCTCCTCTTCACCCCCACCCTCACCCCCACTGCATACCAGCAGTCAAGCGAGAGAAACTGAACATATTGCTCACCTTCACTTGCTTTGAATTGAGTTCATTGGAATTAAATCTGAAACAATGTGTTTCGGTAATACACGATTAGCGCTCAATTGAATACATTGTTGAAAATTACGACTCAAAATTATAGACTCAAATACCAAGCGCCTTAATCATGTTCGAACGATTAAAATGTATGTTTTTGGAATTTTGCCGTGTTAATGTAGTTTATTGTGTACACTAAAGGTTGTCTTACATTCCGTTTGAAATCTCAGTGCTCAGAAAGAATTACAACTGATTGTACCCGTTTATCTCTTGCCCATGCAATGAACCTGCCAAGTTCCAAGCAGTCATCAGGGTCCTGATTCTCTTAGATTTCACCAGGAGGAATGTATGATTTATCCCGAATTGGTGCAATGTAGTGTGAAATAAGCTTTCCCGGGTAAAAGCTCTGTGAATCCGAACCAAAATGTTACCATATACAACGTGCATGGAACAAGCTTCACACATATATTGATAAGGTGGGAACTCTTCAATGTATCACCATTGGCAATCTTGAAAACGAATTATAAGGGAATTCTCGTAACTGTACGTTTGAGCAGCTGGCGCTCTATATGTTGTGTGGCAGACATAAGAACTAATTTAAGCTTGCATTTCGTTCCAAAATTCAAATATAGTTCCACTGTTCACTCACTACCTGAGCGCCACCTGCTCAAAAGTAATTTCTCAGAATCCATTGGTCTATTCCCCATGGAGCTGGTATCGGCAAGAATGTTCAAGTGTCCCCACCTATTCTATATACTAGGAAAACGCTCTGTGTAACGCGTTGATGAGCGAGCACGGATACACGCAACACCTCGAACCGAAATTATGTCTATCGAATGTCATTAAAAGCCAATAATTCTTTAGTTTCGTCACATACTTCTCCAAAAATATTGGTGCCAATCCTTGCTAAGTTTTAAGTTGATCGATTAAACCTTTATGATTGAACGGTTCCTTGTTAATTTTCAAAAATCACAGGATCTCGTTCAAAAAATATACCTGGGACCACCCATATGATATGATATGTAGTGTGTGTACACAATATCAGATCAATCTGTTGAACGGTCATTATTAGTTTCATATCGTTTAAAACTTTCTGCTCTAACAACCTTGCCTTGAACTGAAGATTCGAACTCGCCGTGAATTTGACAGCCAACACGCAAAATGTCCCTAAAATGACAAAAACTTTTGAAAATAACGACAGATTAGAGTGAAAATGGCAAAAATACTTTAAATGTTGGTACCAATGACCATGCGAAGTTTGTAGCTGGTCGGTCAATCGGTTCCAGTTTAAATTTCAAAAATCACAGGAAAAATGGTTTCAAATTTGAACCAATTGGAGGATTTGTCTGAATTTTTTTTTGATTGGGTACAATGTTGGTTGCAATGACCTTGCTAAATTTCAAATTGATCGAACCAACCAATCGAAAGATAATTTTTATAAAATTTGAACCAATCACAGGATACCGTTCAGAAAAGATCCCAGGGATCGCATAGATTACGTTAGTATGTGTACAAAATTTCAGATCGATTGGTTGTGCGGTTTGACCTGGGCAGTGCAGGCAAAAAAACAAACAAACAAACAAACAAACAAACAAACAAAAAAAAAACACACAGAGAAAGTGCCATAAGAGTACCGTGGTGACGCTCGCTACGCTCGCTCAATTATGTGTGAAGCTAGTTCCATGCACGTTGCCATCCACATGAGCCAAGCCCGTCGTTGCCAACTTGCTTGCAATGCCCTGTCACTCAGGAACCGACTGCGCCAATACCCCGCACTGGTCAACTGCACCACCATCGACTGGTTCCACGAGTGGCCCAAAGAGGCGCTGCTGGAGGTGGCCAACAAGTACCTGGAGGACGTCAAGTTCCTGGAGACCATCGGCTTCGTGCCGGAGCGAGAGCGCCTGCGCGAGGCTCAGATCGCGCTGGAGCAGGTACGTACACGCATGCGCAACGGCCTGTGTGTTGGATACCTCGGTTCTCGTCAGATCACGCGTCAGCGGTTGGATGGTGACCACTGAACTCCGGCCTGCTAGTTGCTGCCGTTGGGCCAGAGAGACTGCGCGAGGCTCAGATCGCGCTGGAGCAGGTACGTACACGCATGCGCAACGGCCTGTGTGTTGGATACCTCGGTTCTCGTCAGATCACGCGTCAGCGGTTGGATGGTGACCACTGAACTCCGGCCTGCTAGTTGCTGCCGTTGGGCCAGAGAGACTGGTCCCAAACTTGTCCCGAGAATGTTGGACACAATTGAGTTCTAATGTAGACAAAATTGCGGATATCTGTTAAGTTATTTGAAGCATTTTTAATTCCTTTGATATTAAAATGTTGTCAATGCGCGTTTTTTGTTTTTCGAACATATTAATGAATAATAGATTGTCCCGAAAGTTTTGAAAAAAATAGTTTCAAATTTAGATACAATTGCAGATATATTCAGGTAGAGACACATAGTCTTTTAAAATATTTTATTTCATAGCTAAGGATGAATATCAAGAATGATATGAAGAGACATTGGTATACAAATATATTGTGTTATAATATAGAGAGAGTTTCGGACATCTCAATGATTTGTTGACGATCAGTCCAAGTCACATTGGTTGATGTTAAAATTAAATCCTGTCTTGCAACTCAATGCTGAGGACGCAACTCTCCCTACTCTGTTCTGCGAGGAGCTTGTCAATGTCAAGTGTTGTTTCCTTAAGATCCGACTGCGCACCGCCGTGGCGGGGATCTTCGCCACCATCCACGACTCCGTGTCCAAGTGCGCGCGCCGCATGATGATGGAGATCAAGCGGGCCAGCTACGTCACTCCGACCAACTTCCTCGCTCTGGTGGCAGGATACAAGGCGTGAGTATTGGGGACTGCAATGGATGACTAAACTGTGCTCCGAGAATTAATATGCCAGTGAAATGTGTTCCTCCTCTACATACTTTGAGAACTACTTTGAAGATTATCTAACAAATTCGTGAAAGAATCAGTCATAAAATATCATGATATTTCTTTGATTGGTATAATTTGAAAATTATTTTAAAACAAGCATTAAATATAAATTAAATGTCAAACGGTCTTGAAGTGATGACAGGTTTGCCCTAATATTGTAAGAAAAAAGAAAATAATATTGGTCCCAATGACCAACACAAATTTGATGATGTTTAGTCTAACGATTCCTGTTTCAAAGTATCCGATGAAACAAAAATTCATTTTGCTAGGAATCTTAATCAATCTTTTGTGAAAAAATTTACCTGATCCGTGACTTTTGACAAGTGAAGCTGAAGGAACATACAGACAAACAAGAGAAAGATGTTCGAGCCGTAATTTCAAAAGTTCCCTCGATCCCACTCGCTTTATTACTGTTTATAAATGAAGTTCTTCTCCTGTAGGATGCTGGACGAGAAGCGGCACTCGACCGCCGCCGCCGCCAACAAGCTGCGCAACGGCCTCTACAAGATCGACGACACGCGCGACAAGGTGGCCGTCATGGCGGTGGAGCTGGAGGAGGCCAAGGTGAAGGTGGCCGAGTACCAGCAGCAGTGCGACGAGTACCTCGTCATCATCGGCGAGCAGCGCACCGAGGCCGACGAGCAGCGCAAGTCCGTGGCCTTGAGGAGCGTCAAGATCAAGGAGGAGGAGGTCGGATGCAAGAAGCTGGCAGACGCGGCGCAGCTGGACCTTAATGCAGCCATGCCGGCGCTGGAGGAGGCCATGAGGGTAGGCGCTGGAGGAGGCCATGAGGCGGCAGAGGGTTCAAGTTGGTCAAGGGGGTAACATACGTTTTTCTAGTGTACTGTGATGCTTTTATAATAAGTACCATCTTAAACCGGGTAGGACCAACTATGGATGGCTGTGGAATTCGCGCCAACTCGATTTATTGGCTATTTGCCCACTAACTATTGATAGTTCGCTCATCCAAAGTTGGTCCTACCCAAACATAATCTGTAAATTGTTATCTTTCGACTTTGAATCCAAAAACGTATCAGCCAAAGCCAAATTGCAATGACATTCTCATTTCGTTTCGTTGTCGCTTATATTTGCATCAAATATAGGAGTTATAATAGGAATTACAAAAGAAATGTACGATGATTCAATTATTATATTTCGGATAAAATTTGGCACACTCTGTAGGAGAATTAGAGCCGCATTTCCGTATCCAGACACTATCTTTCCCCTGACCTCGTTGCCCATGGTTCGTGGTCTGACATGATCTGGTGCTGCCAACAGGCTCTGGACGCGCTCAACAAGAAGGACTTGACGGAGATCCGCTCCTACGGGCGGCCCCCGATCAAGATCGAGATGGTGATGGAGGCGGTGATGATCCTGAAGAAGGCGGAGCCCACCTGGGTGGAGGCGAAGCGCCAGCTGGGCGAGCAGTCGTTCCTCAAGGACGTGAGTGCAACCTTTAGGAGGCAGCTGATTGTGATTCCAATAGCATCTTTAATTTGCAGCTCAAACATTAATAAGTGTTAGGAAATAAGGGCTCGAAACTCATTTGATATTCATAAAAGAAAGAAGAAGATAATATACCAGGAACCAACTAGTAAGTCACAAATATTTTGAACAGAAGCACTGGTATTGTCATTGTGGTATTTTATTTTATACTTGACAATACCAGTGCTTCTGTTCAAAATATTTGTGACTTACTCATTTGATATTCGCTATGAAAATCCAATAAACGAGGTACCCCGGACTCAAAAGAAAGGTTAACCCACCTTCCCTCTTTCCATGCATTGACATTCGATTAGGCCCCTCACTCTCGACCTGTAACGCGGGAAAATGTGATTCCAATCACAATGTGATTCACAATGTGATCACAATGTGGTCCAATGTGATTTTGGACCTTTTCTGTGCGTTTTGGAAAATAATTGTTTGGCGAATTTGTTTGAATGTGGTGGTGGGTGAATGGAGGGTTAAGGCCGATGCACAATTGACGCGGACGGACGACGCGGACTGACGACGGAGACGGATACGATGTTAAAGTCGTCGTCCGTCCGCGTCCGATTGTGAACAGCCAGAGTGGATATGTCATACCTACCTGAACATCGTATTCGTCTCCGTCGTCCGTACGCGTCGTCCGTCCGCGTCAATTGTGCATCGGCCTTTAACCAGACCGCACACCATCTGAAAAATCCAGTTGAATACAACTTTTCCCATCACTTCCTGCCGTCCCGAAAATACCTAAATGATGTTGATTCCAGAAAATTCGCTGTGGATAATCTGGCTCCATATAATTCTTGAGATTTCAGTAACTGATTTGTAATGGAGCAGATTGAAAAATGCATCAGATCAATCACACGAGTTGTTGTAATGTTTCCCAATTATAGTGCTTACGATTCTCAAGATCTTTTCATCGTTTTAGGCCCGGTTGTACCAAGTCCCGATAAAGTTAGCGGTAGGAAACCATGGCTACAGCCAATGAAGCACAGCCATCTAGACCGCTAAAGTCCACTTTTGGCTAAAGTGAACTTTATCTAGTGGAGCGGTCGCTCCACCCAGCCAAGTCGTACTATACACTCACAGTCACTCAACATACCGTAAATGCCTAATAAACTGAGGAGCAGACCAAACACTTTTACTGTAAGCAACAACATGGCATTTTCGGCCTACTGGATCTCAAAATTGGTAAATCTCACATTGTTGCGAAATATCTTAATTTCGAGCTATGGCCCACCCCACTACATATACCAAATTTGGGAACAATAGGTTATGCCATTTGCGCGCTAGAGGACCGAGAAAACAGTGAAATTACACCACTTTCTGATTCTGAAGATGATGATGATTCTGATATCACGAAACGTCGCTATCACCGCCACAGCCTAAACGGCTGAACCGATCAACCTGAAATTTTTACCACATGTGCACTTTTGGCGTCTGAGGTGCCTTTTTATAAAACCAACCGGAAGCCGCCATTTTGAAACCGGAAGTGACGTTATAACTCAAAAACGTCTGGACCGATTAGAACGAAATTAGCGCCATTCGATTTAGATGGTCATCTATATGAAGTATCAATAAAAAAAATATTATTTTCTTATTTTCTAAACCGGAAGTGACGTCATAAATACGCAATATTTAACTTATTTCAACAAATTATACTTAAAATACGTACATAATTAACTTACATTGTAACATAGACAATACAATTTATATATTCAAGGTAGCAGTGTTCTCGGCCGCCATTCCTGAAACCGGAAGTGACGTCATATATCTAAAACGCCTGTACCGATTTCAACTGAACTAGCTCCTGCGTATTCATTCTGCTATTTATTTGAAAAATCAATTGTGAAAAATGAATAAATAAATTAATGGTACCGGAAATGGTGGCAGGAACCACTAAATGAAACCGGAAGTGACGTCATATATTACAAACGGCATGACCGATTTTACGGAAATATAGGGATTAGGAATTCAGATGGTCGTTCATGAAGGTATCAACTAGATAAAACTAGATTGTTTTCTTATAACCTATACCGGAATTCGGCCGCTATTTCAAAACCGGAAGTGACGTCATGTATCGAAAACGGCTGGATCGATTATAACGAAACTTAAGCTATTCTTCTTGGATAATCATTTTCATCTTATACCAAACGCAACTTTTCATAGTAACCAAATCGGTTGAGGCGTATTTTTTTAAAGAAATTAGTCCCTGCTCGGACATGTGCTACAAGCTGTATGAATAAACTAACAAAAGAAGTGATATCCCAGAAAAAACACTCCGTGTAAAAATACCAGCCAAGTCTCTTTAACTATAAAAAAAAATAGAAGAAATCTAAAAATTCAGCACTGAAAAGGAGTGATATCAAAAAAGGAGCCAAGTCAACGAATTTTCCAAATTTTAATCGTACCATTGAAATAAAAATATCAACCCCCGAGAAATACTTAAAAAAAGGACTTGGCGCATCGTTTTTTTAAAGACATTTTTCTATTCTTAAGCTTATGCCACTCACATACTTCGTAGATCAGAAATGCCTAGAAAAATTGGGACAAAACTTTCAAATTAAATATTGAACATTCTGTAAAATATTTTAAATTTAAATATAAGTACGCAAAGAAACATAGCATTGTCTTACAAGCAATAAATACAGAACAGTTGTGTTTGTGATTGGTAGGTACCTATCGTTTTGTGGGTACATCAACATACCTACTACAGCATTATACTTTGAACCTTCTCGCCGTGTAATTAATTGCTATTAATTAACATTTTATACCAAAAAAATTCATAAATTACATAACGTATTACTTTAGATAAAAATCTAGTCAGTAATTATTTGAGCAGCATGGCTCAGTGCACTAGTCACTTATACAAATCTCATTGACGGCCTTCTTGTAATGAGCGCTTTCGCTATTTCCCTCAGTCACGATATTGAGAAGTATGATTGATTAATATGACCCTAGAAATAGTGGCAATAACGAATAGACTAGGCCGCTTCCGTTTATTCGTTATTCGTTTATCCGTTTATTTCCTCTGAATATTGACAAAATACCAAAACTGCCAGTAGGTAAGAGTACTAGTTATATTAAAACGTAGTATGATTCGTCGATAATGAATGTGATATACTCAGGAAAATATACTTGTAGAGTTCTTCCTATACTTTTAGGATAGAAAAGTGTCTTTAAAAAAACGATGCGCCAAGTCCTTTTTTTAAGTATTTCTCGGGGGTTGATATTTTTATTTCAATGGTACGATTAAAATTTGGAAAATTCGTTGACTTGGCTCCTTTTTTGATATCACTCCTTTTCAGTGCTGAATTTTTAGATTTCTTCTATTTTTTTTTATAGTTAAAGAGACTTGGCTGGTATTTTCACACGGAGTGTTTTTTCTGGGTCTTACTTATCGGGACATCGTACAACCGGGTCTAAAGCTGGGTTCCCATACTTCGCTTTTATTTCGCATTCGGTTCGCTTTCGCAAAATGGCTACCTTTTAACACAGAAAATCGTCCATGTTTAATTTCGTCTCCGAAATGCAAAAATGTTGGACCAACTTCAACTTCGACGAAATCATAACGCGCGAAAACCGGAAGTGATGCGATATATCGAATCTCCATTTCCGGTCGACCTCGAGCTTATATTCGATATTCGATTAATAACCATATGTTTTGACGTTTTGACGTTTCAACTTTCAAGTTTTACTTTTTCCGCATTTTCTTGCCTTTCTTGCTTATTATCTGATTATTATTCGTCATTTTGTTTTTAACTTTTGGCAGAATACTATTTATGTATCGCGTATCCATGGATACGCGAAACGCGCGAAACAGAAATGATGGAAACGACTACAAACTTCGCGACGCGAAAGCGAACCGAATGCGAAATGAAAGCGAAGTATGGGAACCCAGATTTAGTCATCTGAATAAGTCTCTGAAATACATAAAAGCGACATTTGAGACTGATTCGTTCGTGTTTTTCCTTTCAATTGACCTCTAAACATCTTCTCTCTCTTTCTGTGCTCGGCCAGCTGCGGGAGTTCGACAAGGACAACATCTCCGACCGCACGCTGAAGAAGATCGCCGCCTACACCAAGAACCCGGAGTTCGAGCCCGACAAGGTGGGCATCGTGTCCTTCGCCGCCAAGTCGCTGGCCATGTGGGTGATCGCCATCGAGCAGTACGGCAAGATATACAGGTAACAGCTACACCAAGAACCCGGAGTTCGAGCCCGACAAGGTGGGCATCGTGTCCTTTGCCGCCAAGTCGCTGGCCATGTGGGTGATCGCCATCGAGCAGTACGGCAAGATATACAGGTACTAGACCTAGGGTTACCAACCGTCAGTATTTTGTCCGGACACTCCAGAATTGGACAACATTGTCTGGATTCCGGAATTACCTCATTCCGGACAGCAAAATGTCCGGAGTTGTTGAAAGTATTAAATTTACACTATAATATAATCCCAGAAAAAAACACTCCGTGTAAAAAAGGCAGCCAAGTCTCTTTACTTTAAAAAAAATCAACACCGAAAAGAAGTGATATCAAAAAAGGAGCCAAGTCAATGACATTTCCAAATATTTAATCGTATTTTTGAAATAAAAGAATAAACACCGAGAAATACTTTACAAAAGGACTTGGCGCATCGTTTTTTAAAGACCTCATTCAATACTAAAAGTGGAAAGAAATTTAAAGTAGGTACATTTTCCTCTTTCTATTAGAGCCAGAAACTATGAATCAAGCTACTTTTAGTAATGGCTATTTTATAGTTTTGTCAATGGCGATAGTAGAAAGATTTCATGCTGTAATAGATAAGTAATATAAGGGTGGAAGAATTAAATAACAATTGGAAGTGGGCTCATACATATTCTTATAGCACTGTTAATATGGTGATATTAGAAGGGTATCTTTTCATAATTTGATCTTGACTGAAGGAAATCATGAAACGTTGTCAAATAATTACGAACTGTCTTTGGAACACTATTATATATTTTTGAAGTGTCAAGTGTATAAAGTTAAAATTTTTAATAGAAATTCAATGTGACTATGTACTTTGTGAAATGTTTTGTTATAAAATGTGGATTAATAGAAATGTATTTCATGATGAGAAGGTTTAACGCATGAGACTTAATTATGTTGACCACGAAACAATATTACGAAGATAACTAACTATTGTGTATTTATAGAAAACATAGGCAACAAGTTTTATCGCGTACGTACATATTCTAATAGATAATATTTTACAGTAGGTATGTATAATATGTAATTGAAAGATGTTTCCCTATTATTCTAAAAATTCTAAATGACGGTTGTATATCAATGGCGCATGCTTATGAATCAAAAAATGAATTTAAAAAAACGATGCGCCAAGTCCTTTTGTAAAGTATTTCTCGGTGTTTATTCTTTTATTTCAAAAATACGATTAAATATTTGGAAATGTCATTGACTTGGCTCCTTTTTTGATATCACTTCTTTTCGGTGTTGATTTTTTTTAAAGTAAAGAGACTTGGCTGCCTTTTTTACACGGAGTGTTTTTTTCTGGGATATCACTTCTTTTGTTAGTTTATTCATACAGCTTGTAGCACATGTCCGAGCAGGGACTAATTTCTTTAAAAAAATACGCCTCAACCGATTTGCTTACTAAGAAAAGTTGCGTTTGGTATAAGATGAAAATGATTATCCACGAAGAATAGCTTAAGTTTCGTTATAATCGATCCAGCCGTTTTCGATATATGACGTCACTTCCGGTTTTGAAATAGCGGCCGAAAATAATGTCGTCTTGAATTCATAATTATAAGTCCTACATAATTGCACAATTTGGTTGCAATCGGTACAGACGATTTCGATATATGACGTCACTTCCGGTTTAACCAATGGCGGCCGAAAATAATGTCGTCTTTTTATCCATAATTATAAGTCCTACATATTTCCAAAATTTGGTTGCAATCGGTACAGCCTTTTTCGATATATGACGTCTCTTCCGGTTTTAACAATGGCGGCCGAAAATAATGTCGTCTTTAATTCATAATTATTAGTCCTCCATATTTCCAAAATTTGGTTGCAATCGGTACAGACGATTTCGACATATGACGTCACTTCCGGTTTTAACAATGGCGGCCGAAAATAATGTCGTCTTTAATTCATAATTATAAGTCCTACACATTTCCAAAATTTGGTTGCTATCGGTACAGCCGTTTTTGATATATGACGTTACTTCCGGTTTTAACAATGGCGGCCAAAAATAATGTCGTCTTTAATCCATAATTATAATTCCTACATATTTCCAAAATTTGGTTGCAATCGGTACAGCCGTTTTCGATATATGACGTCACTTCCGGTTTTAACAATGGCGGCCGAAAATAATGTCGTATTTCATTCATTATTATTAGTCCTCCATATTTCCAAAATTTGGTTGCAATCGGTACAGCTGTTTTCAATATATGACGTCACTTCCGGTTTTAAAAATGGCGGCCGAGAACACTGCAACCTTGAATTTATAATTATTTACAAAGTAGGTTTACTAAATATCTATTTAAAAGTATAAAGTGGTGAATTTAATGTCAATTATCATATTTATGACGTCATTTAGCATATTTATGACGTCATTTCCGGTATAGGTAATAGGAAAACAATCTAGTTGATACTTTATGAACGACCATCTGAATTCATAATCCCTATATTTCCGTAAAATCGGTCTTGCCGTTTGTAATATATGACGTCACCACCGGTTTCATTTAGTGGTTCCTGCCGCCATTTCCGGTACCGTTAATTTGTTTATTCATTTTTCACAATTGAGTTTCAAAAATAATTGCAGAATGAATACGCAGGAGCTAGTTCAGTTGCAAACGGTACAGGCGTTTTAGATATATTACGTCACTTCCGGTTTCAGGAATGGCGGCCGAGAACACTGCAACCTTGAAATTATAATTTGTATTGTCTATGTTACAATGTAAGTTACTTATGTATGTATTTTAAGTATAATTTGTTGAAATAAGTTAAATATTGCGTATTTATGACGTCACTTCCGGTTCAGAAAATAAGAAAATAATTATGTTTTTATTGATACTTCATATAGATGACCGTCTAAATCGAATGGCGCTAATTTCGTTCTAATCGGTCCAGACGTTTTTGAGATATGACGTCACTTCCGGTTTAAAAATGGCGGCACAAAAAATCACAAGAGGCAAGGTATCATCAGACGCCAAAAGTGCATATGTGGTAAAAATTTCAGGTTGATCGGTTCAGTCGTTTAGGCTGTGGCGGTGATAGCAACTTTTTCGGGAATCATCAGAATCATCATCATCATCATCAGAATCATCATCATCATCATCATCATCATCATCATCATCATCTGAAGAAGAAAGCGGTGTAATTTCACGATTTTCACTGTCCTCTAGGTCGTAAACGGCATGACTGGTTGTTGTCGCGTGATGTATATGTTGTCAGGTGGGCCGTAGCTCAAAATTAAGACATTTCACAACAATGAGAGATTTTCCATTGTTGAGATCCAGTAGGCCGAAAATGCCATGTTGTTGCTTACAGTAAAAGTAGTTGGTCACGGAAGGCCGTGACCAGATAAGGAAACCATCCGGAGACACTCCTTAAATATTTTATAATAACTATCCTTTGACGTCGATATTTCATAGCTGGTCGGAGTCGTTGGCATCCTGAATGAATCGCAAGTAATTTGAGATATAAATTTTGATTATCCGTTCACAAATATTAAAGAAAATATGACATTTCTGAATGTCGGAGAGTTATATTTATGCAAGAAATAACATTGAGGAGAAAAAATCGTATCAAGCCTCCTTGAAGCATTCTTTACAAGTACTGTAATCAAAGTCTTTAGAATGTCCCAAGAATCTGTTACATCTCAAATTGCGTCAACTCTAGAGCCATGTCCACATTGTGGGAAACTATACAAGAGAGTGAGAACTCACATCACCCGCGCTCATCCAGAGCAACACCGTGACCTCATCAACGGCAAGTACAACTCAAAGTCACCTCCTAGTAAATCAACGGATCCTTACTTTGGAATGAAGAAGGATGAAACTTCTAGTGAAGAAGCAGCCGAAGGTTTGTCACATAACGCTGGAGTGAAGAAAGCCAACGAAGAGTTTTTACATGCTGAGCTTGAGAAGAGGATTGCCGAGTTCTCGGTAGACGAGGACACATTCGAGGAATTCAGCAATAAGGTAACTGAGCTATCTACCTTCTTATCTCAAGCAATACAGTATCTACCAGGTCCAGAACATCCGGCCACTCGCTACTTTCGAGCAAGAAAAGATAAATCCTACAAAAACAATGACCGAAGATACAAAGACTCATCAAATCCGCAGAAGAGATCTAAGAAGGATAGAGAAAAGCGACAAGAAAAGTATCAATATCAGAAAGCTCAATATCTATACTATAATCAGCGAAAGAAAGCTGTTAACATGATATTGAAAGGCGATAATCCTCAATGTCGCATTGGGAGTGACAGATTATACCAAGCATTCAGTGACAGATTCGCACAGCCAAATGACGAGGTTAGACAAGAATACACCTCCAAGTACACTCCGGAAGAAAGGAGATTGATTGACGAATCATTTGACCCGTGTATTTCAGAAGCTCACATAGAGGATGCCATGAAATCTATACGAATCGATACAGCTTCTGGTATAGACAGAGTCCTGATGAGAGTAGTTAAGTCTCAAAGAGTAGTGAAAATACTTTCATTGATCGCGACGACCATGTTAAAGAAAGGTTGGGTACCAGACAGTTTCAAGAAAGCCCGAACAATTTTGATTTTCAAGGGTGGAGACACTAATAGTCCAGGGAATTGGAGGCCAATCACTATTTTCTCCGTTCTAAGAAGAATTATTGAGAGAGTTCTGGACAAGATGTTTCGATATTACGAGTCATTTAACATACACCAGAGAGGATTTGTTAGATCACCAGGTACCCATCTGAACATATCAATTGTTTCTGCCATCTTAGAAAAGTGCAAAAGAGAAAAGAACGATGCTACACTGATTTTCCTAGACATTTCCAAAGCATTTGATAATGTTGGCCATAAGCACCTGATATCGACATTACGATCCACATCAATACCTACCTGTATCCAAGACATGATAATTGAGTTGCAAACCGGTAATACGACTAGAATTGAGGCAAACAATGAAACAACTAAGCCAATTGCCTTGAACTGTGGTGTTATGCAAGGAGCGCCACTTTCACCAGCCCTTTACAATCTTGCAACTGACCATGTTTTGGATGAGCTCTCGGAAAATGACGTTTCTGAATTTTACGGATACAACTTGGTAGATCATTTGGACAACTTAACTGTGTTGGGATTTGCTGATGACATCGTCATTATAGGGAAGGATAACCTTTCAGCTGCAACGCTAGCCAGCATGGCTAAGCAACGGCTTCAAGAGCTTGGTCTGAAATTGAATCCTGATAAATCAGTTGCTATTGTTATTGAGAAGGGGAAGTTACAAGAACAAGAAATATTAATTGATGAGAGCACTTCTATTAAAAGTATTTCCATAGATGAATCAATCCGTTATCTTGGAGTTAACTTTAATAATCTATTGGTAACAAACTTCGGATCCGTGATTAATGAGCTCAAATCCAAGCTCAATACTTTATGTACTTCTCCTTTGTTAATGGCAGATCAGAAATTAAACATTTTAAATCAGTATATCTGGCCAACTCTGATTTATCCTCTCCAGAACGCACCTCTGAAGAAACTTCCGATGGGATATCTAGAAGATCTAGATAAGCTAGTAAGGAGCACTATCAAAGAGATTCTGTCATTGCCTGGCGACACTCCCGATAGCATGTTGTATTCTGCTAGGAAATGTAAAGGATTGGGTACATTCAGAGCTAAGTGGGAGGCCTTCATACAGCATCACAACATCTGTCAAGTCCTGGAAAAGTCTCAAGAGCCGTATGTAATTGCAACAAGAAACATACCCGAGGAGATGGCATACTGCTTAAAGAAACTCGAAATCAACACCGATCAGTCCAAGACATCTTCTGCGAGCACATCAAAACCAATTAAATTATGTAGCAAAAGCATCCGAGAAACTTTGCGGCAAAGAGAATATGGGAAGTGGTGTGCTCTGGTGCAGAAGGGAAGCGGCGCAATTCTTTATGAAGAATATACACCTGCTAATAAATGGATCACAACAAAAGGAGGACTATCATCTTCAGAATGGCGTGAAGCTCTGAAGTTCACAACTAACACCGCCCCTGTGAGAGCTCTTCATGGACGAAGCCTGGACGGAACCCGTTGTCGTCACTGCGACAACGAGAAAGAAACCCTTCCCCATGTCCTAGGCTTCTGTCCTCATGGAGAGTTACTACGTAACACTCGGCATCATAACATCAGGACACTACTAGCGAATAGCCTGAAGCAGAAAGGTCTTGAGGTATATGAAGAAGTCGCTGGTGTCTCTGCAAATGGAAGCAACAGAAGAATCGACATAATTGCCATCAACAGAACATCTCTTCAAGGCTACATCCTCGACCCCACTGTGAGATTTGAAACACACAAAGGGCAGCCCGAAGAAGTGCACGAGGAGAAGAAGACCATTTATGAGCCAACTATTGAATACTTTAAGGAGAAATATGCACTTAAAGACATTGAAGTGATTGGCTTGTGGGTCGGGGCTCGTGGCACCATTTCAGATTTCTTTGTTAAGTTTTGTAAACGTTTTAAGTTAAGTTTAAAGATAATTTATAACATAGTTTTATTGTCCCTAAAAGGTTCAATTCAAATATTTAGAAACCATTGTTATAGTAATTAGTTGTTAGTTAGATTTTCCTTTTCTGTTTAATCAAATCATTTTCATTTATGTTTTATATCAAATTAATGTATTATTTTATTGATTGTTATTCTGTGTGTTTACAACCTTTATGTACAAAGGCAGACTTTATTTTATTGTGAATAAAGATTTATATATATATATAGGCATTTACGGTATGTTGAGTGACTGTGAGTGTACGGTACGACTTGGCTGAGTGGAGCGACCGCTCCACTAGATTCAATATTCAGTGAATAAATCAATCTTTCAAAAGAATTCAAGTCGTTTTTCTAGAATTGTGAAGACTAATTCAAAGATACCACATTCAAAAGCCGAAGATTGTAGCCCAGAACGTATAAAAATTGCTTAGCGCTGCAATGTCCGGAATTACATTTTTGTCAAATTGGCAACCCTCACTAGACCTTGCTCTGGCAGAGACCCGAATTCACCGCTTAATTATCTCAATCAATCCGCCTGTTCTTCGAATTACGTAGTGATATCACCAAATCTTCTACAAAATGTTGGGTACACGCATCAACATTGAATAACAAAGTATTTAAACCATCGGTTTAAATAGTCTTAGGGTAAGTTTTTTTGAAAGCAACAACCGATGACGATCCTTGAATTACCTTTTGAAATCTGGCTCAGAGTTTGAGTGACAAAAGCTTACGTACTCTTTGCTAGTGATAATTGACTATAACGTGAAGGTTATCAGGATATTTGATCTAAGTTGGTCAATAAGTAATGGGCGTTATTTCTAGTAAATATCTACAAAACTAAATATTTAACGCGTCATGAATCGAGCGTCAATGCGGTTAAAATCTGGAAACGTTCAAATTTAGCATGTTAATCGGGAACAACATGATACCTATAGGTGTTTTCATTTTGTACATTTTCAGACTAAAGTGACCCGCAGTCGATCTGTGGATTGGGATTTTCTTGAAAAACAGGTATTTTACAAACCCCTTGGCGAGCTCAACCCAAGAGAAGGCTCGGCATGAACAATGGGGCATGGTGCGCACGCAGGTATAGTAGGGGACGGGAAAGTAAAAAGACCCTTTTCCAATCCACAGATCGACTACGGATGACTTTAGTTGTCCTTAACTTCAAAAGTTATTGATATTGTACGGACATTTTATGAGTATTTGAAAATATTTGTCCAATTTTTGAAGTAAAATTCCAGATATTTTATCACTGTTATGACCCATTTCGTTTCGGCTGTTCCCAAGGCATGTAGAGCAAAAACTTGAATACGCATATGACTTCGAAGTCGACCGACATGAAACGTCACTGTATTTCTCCTGAACGTTGTGCGCAGGATCGTGGCCCCGAAGCGCATGAAGCTGGAGGAGGCGATGACGGTTCTGCGCCTCAAGCAACAGGCGTTGGCGGAGGCGCAGGCCAAGCTGCTGGAACTCGCGCTGCGCCTGGAGAAGCTGGAGCAGGAGTACAACGAGAAGCTGGAGCAGAAGGAGGAGCTCAGGAAGAAGGTGAGTTCATGACCCTCTTGACGCCGTCCCAAGCGGCTGGAGAAGCTGGAGCAGAAGGAGGAGGTCAGGAAGAAGGTGAGTTCATTACCCTCTTGACGCCGTCCCCAAGCGGCTGGAGAAGCTGAAGCAGAAGGAGGAGTTTAGGAAGAAGGTGAGTTCATGACCCTCTTGACGCCGTCCCCAAGCGGCTGGAGAAGCTGGAGCAGAAGGAGGAGCTCAGGAAGAAGGTGAGTTCATGACCCTCTTGACGCCGTCCCCAAGCTGCTGGGTTACATGTTGTCCATTACCCTCTTGACGCAGTCCCCAAGCTGTTGGAGAAGCTCGAGCAGAAGGAGGTGCTCAGGAAGAAGGTGAGTTCATGACCCTCTTGACGCCGTCCCTAAGCTGCTGGGTTACATGTTGTTCATTACCCTCTTGACGCAGTCCCCAAGCTGTTGGAGAAGCTCGAGCAGAAGGAGGAGCTCAGGAAGAAGGTGAGTTGTTCATGACCCTCTTGACGCCGTCCCCAAGCTGCTAAGTTACATGTTGTTCATCACCCTCTTGACGGCGTCCCCAGGCCGAGCTGCTGGAGATGAAGCTGGAACCCGCCGCACAGCTTGTCAACGGGCTGGCCGGGGATAAGGTGTCTTGTTCTTGTCATGACCCTCTTGACGGCGTCCCCAGGCCGAGCTGCTGGAGATGAAGCTGGAACGCGCCGCACAGCTTGTCAACGGGCTGGCCGGGGAGAAGGTGTCTTGTTCTTGTCATGACCCTCTTGACGGCGTCCCCAGGCCGAGCTGCTGGAGATGAAGCTGGAACGCGCCGCACAGCTTGTCAACGGGCTGGCCGGGGAGAAGGTGTCTTGTTCTTGTCATGACCCTCTTGACGGCGTCCCCAGGCCGAGCTGCTGGAGATGAAGCTGGAACGCGCCGCACAGCTTGTCAACGGGCTGGCCGGGGAGAAGGTGTCTTGTTCTTGTCATGACCCTCTTGACGGCGTCCCCAGGCCGAGCTGCTGGAGATGAAGCTGGAACGCGCCGCACAGCTGGTGAACGGGCTGGCCGGCGAGAAGGTGCGCTGGACGGAGACGGTGGTGAAGCTCGACGCCGACTTCAGCTTCCTCCCCGGGGATTGTCTCCTCGCCACTGGGTTCGTCTCCTACCTCGGGCCCTTCGTGTCGCTCTACAGAGACGAACTCGTCAAGCTCTGGAAGACCACGGTAAGCCGAACAAAAGTCATAACACTCGACTTAGTGTTTTGTTTTGCCCATCTCAAACCTTCCCGAGAGATTGATTAAACCATAGAGATATATTACAGAGAGGGGTAACTACTGGTTAATGCTTGACTAATTTTGAAAGATCCTTTTTCTCCATATTGGAGATATTTCATAATTCACTGCCACTGAAATGGAAAATTAATTCGGAAGGCAGTGAAAAAATTACTTTGAGCTGTCAAATTTTAAACTTACTAGAAACACGTTTTTAACTTGAATCAGAAGACTATTACAATATTATATCTTGTTTTTACTGTACATTTATTTGTTCTGTGTTGTTTGTTACTGTGAAGTATGCACTGAAGGTTAGTACAAAGTAACATTCAAGTCTCTTGCCAACAACATTACAATCGAGGGGGGTGCCATTTTTAAAGTAATTTTTGAAATAATCTCCAAGATGGTGGCTGAGCATGCTCAGATCTACCCTGACAATGTACATCGCATCATACCAAGGCAGGCTATCTACTTGCCCCTCTCTGTAAGTATATGAATCTCTATGTTTAAACATTCTTTTTGGTCGATATTCAACGTTATTTGACGTCAATTCAGTCTGGACATATTTTATGAGCGCTTCAAATCACGTTTTGATGACTCCATAAAAAGAAATAAAAAAATCAACATAAAATAAAACATACTTTTTTTTGAAGAAATTACACAAAAATGTTTTTCTTCCCAAATATTATATTTACTAGACGGTCCCGTCATGTATAACATGACCAATGCGCACCACTGAGGTATGCGTAAATATAAAACGACAGCAATATTTGTCAGCAGATTGTGCGTCGTTAATACACACTTTACGTAATTAACATACCAAATGCCTAACAAAATACGTAAATGAAGTACAAAGGAATGCAATTTAATCATACCTATTATGGTAAATCAATTACATAAGTCTTCAAATGTAAACCATGACCATGAGTATTACTAAGAAAAATTAAGAAAAGTGTCATAATGCGCCGTTAAAATATAGGTGAAGTTGATATCGTGACCCGATACACACGACACATTCTTTATTTGTGATACCAATTCATAGTTTGCACGTGACATCATCTCATTGTTGAGAGGCCATATTGGTGTAACGTGTCAGAACGGCTGTCAATCTGTGTTTCGGTATTGTGGTGATATAATGGTTACCTGTGCAATAAACTGCAGAAGAAATTCTTATGGGTATAAAACCACCTCATATACCAAATATCTTTGATTAACCGCTTATAATTAGCATTAATCGACTTGACATCTGTAAAATGGTTGAAATTTACTTTTTTACATTGTTGATGAAAAACAAATGAAGCTCGTTCAAACTATGAATGCATGGTGAGCTTCATTATATCCGTTTCTCTGAGGTCAGAGGTAGGTATAAGAGCGGAAGGTCATATGTTTTGGATATCTCGGTGCACACTTTTGGAATGGTAATCAAGCTCTATAAGTACCTACCATTGGACTGATGTTAACAAATACAGTTATATTGAAGTATCGGTACCCTTACAGAATGGCCCATGTCACCATTACAAATATGATTGGATGAAGAATTCAGCTCAGAATTACTGGTTTTTGAGATCACTTTAAGAATCATTGAAATTGACTTCCGCCCATCTGCCTCTAAGGTACCTATCAGTATGCAATGTAAAAATTGAAGCATTGATGTTTAAAACATTACCAACAGTAACTTGACGTCGTTTACATGACTCAATACACACCACTCTTAGTAAATAAGAAACGAAGGAAAATTATTTCCCAAGAAAATGTATAATATAACTCCATCGACTTAGGTTTGATCATGTTCACGGCCTACGAAATTCAGAGCAAGAGAAAATAAGAAAAATAACATTTGAAGTTTCTTGCCGAGATGACGTTTTTAATGTCATGTGCTGGTTTGGACCGTATTAGTATCTTATAATGAATTTATTATAATTACAAAAGGATAAGGTGCTCGTCTTAGGTGAGTTTCGGTTATTAATTTATTCACAAAAGGCAGAAGATGTAATTTTAGACATGATGGCAAAAAACGCCTCCATCTTAGTTATAGTTTTCAACAAATACCGATGTCAAATCGAAGCGCGCAACCGTTCCTGACACACACACACACACAGAGATAGACAGACAGAACTGGGTAACTATAAGTAAGATATTGGAATGTCTCCAATTGAAATATAACAGAGATAACAGAAGTTTACGCTCAGCTGCGTTCTGAAGTAGACAGTCGTCTCAATGGGACTATATAATCAACAGTTCAATGGTATTTACTGCACTCTGACGTCAGATATCAACTTGTTGCGTTCGCATTATATTTGTCTTGTTCAGATTTAAGATAAAGAGTACTACTTGATGAGAATGCTTCGTTCAGGAGTTTTAATTTTCAAGCTAATTTTAACAGCGTATATTATTAATATGAAGTGGCTGGGTCGATCAACCATTTTTTCAGATAGTGTTCAATTTTGCTGTACTCACTCATTGGTATCCCCTAAACAACACTTCAAAAAATAAAATACTTCCCGTGTCTAGTTTTCGAGATAGGCGAATAAGAATTAAGTATTTTCCCCATGTTATCTTATGGCAGGTTTGAAAAATTTGCTACAACTGAAGATCTAGTGGAGCGGTCGCTCCACGCCAGCCAAGTCGTACGGCGCGCGCACACTCTCATATAAAGGCTGGAGCAAACCCACTTTTACTGTAAGCATCAAAGTGGCATTTTCGGCCTACTGGATCTTAAAATTGAGAAATCTCACATTGTTGCGAAATATCTTAATTTCGAGCTATGGCCCACCCTACAACATATACCAAATTTGGGAACAATAGGTTACGCCCTTTGCGCGCTAGAGGGCCGTGAAAACAGTGTTTTAGGGCGGTTTTCATAATAATAATCATAGTAGTAGTAGTCTCCTGGAATTCAAATCCGGTAAACAGGCCACAGCCTAAACGGCTGAACCGATTGATCTCACATTTTTACCACGTGTGCACTTTTGGCGTCTGATTTAACCTTGTCCCCATGAATTTTTTGTGCCGCCATTTTGAAACCGGAAGTGACGTCATATCTCGTCAACGGTTGGACCGATCGGAACGAAATTTGCGCCAATCGTTTCAGACGGTCATCTATATGGATTATCAATATCAAAAGACTGAACATTATTTTAAATAAACCGGAAATGACGTCATGAAATTTAATATACATCGATTTGCATTTCAGCAACAACTGTTGATCCGATTGTCTTGATATTTATGTAACGTTTGTACTTTTGATATTTCATTTGACTTGTTATAAAACCAACCGGAAGCCGCCATTTTGAAACCGGAAGTGACATCATGTCTCAAAAACGGCTAAACAGATTAGAACAAAACCAGCGCTAAACGATTTAGACGGTCAACTTTATGTAATCAGTAATATTTGATGATTCAAATATCGAAACCGGAAATGACGTCACACATTTTATGACCTATACCGGAAATGACGTCATAAATATGCTAAAAGACGCTAAATTCACCACTTTATACTTTAAAATAGATATAAGTAAACGTACTTTGTAAATAATTATAAATTCAAGGTTGCAGTGTTCTCGGCGGCCATTTTTAAAACCGGAAGTGACGTCATATATCGTAAACGGTTGTACCGATTGCAACCTAAGTTTGGAAATGTGTTGGACTAATAATTATGAATTCAAGACGACATTATTTTCGGCCGCCATTGTTAAAACCGGAAGTGACGTCAAATATCGAAAATGGCTGTACCGATTGCAATCAAATTTTGGAAATGTGTTGTACTAATAATTATGAATTCAAGACGACATTATTTTCGGCCGCCATTGTTAAAACCGGAAGTGACGTCATATATCGAAAATGGCTGTACCGATTGCAACCAAATTTTGGAAATGTGTTGTACTAATAATTATGAATTCAAGACGACATTATTTTCGGCCGCCATTGTTAAAACCGGAAGTGACGTCATATATCAAAAACGGCTGTACCGATTGCAACCAAATTTTGGAAATGTGTAGGAGTAATAATTATGAATTCAAGACGACATTATTTTCGGCCGCCATTGCTAAAACCGGAAGTGACGTCATATATCGAAAACGGCTGGACCGATTGTAACGAAACTTAAAGCTATTCTTCTTGGATAATTATTTTAATCTTATATACCAAACGCAACTTTTCTAAGTATCCAAATCGGCAAAGGCGTATTTTTTTAAAGAAATAAGTTCTTGCACGGACACAAGCTGTGCTACAAGCTGTATGAATAAACTAACAAAATAAGTGATATCCCAGAAAAAAACACTCCGTGTAAAAAAGGCAGCCAAGTCTCTTTACTTTAAAAAAATTCAACACCGAAAAGGAGTGATATCAACAAAGGAGCCAAGTCAATGACATTTCCAAATATTTAATCGTATCTTTGAAATAAAAGTATAAACACCGAGAAATACTTTACAAAAGGACTTGGCGCATCGTTTTTTTAAAGACATTTTTCTATTCATAAGCATGTGCCATTTATATACAACCGTCATTTTGAATGTTTAGAATAATAGGGAAACATCTTTCAATTAGGTACATATTATACATACCTTCTGTAAAATATTTTCTATATGAATATATACGCTATGAAACTTGTTTTCTATGCTTTCTATAAATATACACAATAGTTATCTTCGTAATATTGTTTCGTGGTGAATATAATTAAGTCTCATGCGTTATACCTTCTCATCATGTAACAATTTCTATTAATACACATTTTATAAAAATACATTTCACAAAGAAGACAGTCATATTGAATTTCTATTAAAAAATTTAACTTTATACACTTGACACTTCAAAAATATATAATTGTGTTCCATTAGTTAGTAATTATTTGACAACGTTTCATGATTTCCTTCAGTCAAGATCAAATTATGAAAAGATACCAGTCTAATATCGCCATATTAACAGTACTGCAAGAATATGTATGAGCCCACTTCCAATTGATATGAAGGGATGTGTGTTGTGAAAAATATCCGACCGAACCGGGGCACGAACTTGGGACCTCTCACTTGCCGGGCGAGAGCTCTACCAACTGAGCTACCCGATCGGACGGGCGGACATTAGACACAACACACTGATGAGGATCCTGACTCCTGACTCCATGGAAGTTTTCCAAAGAAACCTACATTCTCACCACTTCCAATTGTTATGTAATTCTTTCACCCTTATATTACTTATATATTACAGCATAAAATCATGCTTCTATCGCCATTGACAAAACTATAAAATAGTCATTACTAAAAGTAGCTTGATTCATAGATTCTGGCTCTAATAGAAAGAGGAAAATGTACCTACTTGTAAATTTCTTTCCACTTTTAGGATAGAATGATGTCTTTAAAAAAACGATGCGCCAAGTCCTTTTGTAAAGTATTTCTCGGTGTTTATACTTTTATTTCAAAGATACGATTAAATATTTGGAAATGTCATTGACTTGGCTCCTTTTTTGATATCACTCCTTTTCGGTGTTGAATTTTTTTAAAGTAAAGAGACTTGGCTGCCTTTTTTACACGGAGTGTTTTTTTCTGGGATTTTATTTAATTGGCCCGATAGATTTTCAAAAAACCTATATAAGAAAGAATCTTTGATCTATTTACTTTCATAAAAAAAATATAAACCAATATCATCGTGTGCTAAATAAAAAGTTGTAGGCGATTCAATTCAAATTGCGAATCAAGTCAAAATACTTTTGGCAACATGGGAGTGCTCAAGGTAGTTAGAAGGCACTAAATGCCTACTAAAGATACCTTGACTTTTCATGAAAGTAAACTCTAGGTGTAAGCTCAGCAAGCTCAACCATCATGATTCCACACAAATTCAAATTTCCAAAGTACGATGTTGCCACATTGAACCGTATTGTTAAAATTATTGAAAAATCTTCAATATCCGATTCAAAACTAACTTCTTTGGGGCAGTAATACTGCTCTTAATAATAAGATAACGTATAAATACCATTTAAGGTGGCTGTATATCACGTGACTTTATTGCTCTACATCCGATCAAAAGAAATAGTTACTTATGAGTACATACCTTACATCGTTCATGTTGAGTAAACCAAGGTGATTTATGAAGGAAATTCACTGCATACTGGAGCTTATCAATATTTGCAGTCAATATTATTTATTTTTGCAGTGGTTTAATAATTAAAAAAATAAAAAATTTGTGTATCCGTACGCGTGTGAAGACTGTCAAAACCAAGTGCTGTTCGTTTAAACATTACATTCATAATAGTGGATATAATTAATATCTCAACATTTCACTGGAATGATGAAGAAAGAGCGCATGTTATACATTCTGACATTGCGTCAGGTTTGTGATGCATATATGCATTTTTATACGAGTAATGTTTGCTGTTCTTGGCAACTCGTAGAATTTCCTTCAACTTCAGGGCTTGATTTGAGAATATTTAGGTGCAAGGAAGTAAAATCATCTTATAGGTATGTTATTTTCGCAGTTCTTTTCTGCGTAGATAAGTTCCAACAGATGTGTCCTAACTTATCTGATGAGTGAGAAGTATTTGCTGAACTGAACCATTCCAATAGAAAATGTGTAGCTTTTTGGTTAAAAAGTCACGTGATATACAGCCACCTTAAGGAGGGATGAGTGATATAATCACGGTCTTCTGGAAATTTCTACAAATTTGCAAAGAATTTCGAATTTCTAGAAGGCTGTGTTACCATGGCAACATAATTTTACATGTAAAACTGCACTTTTCAGATGGAAAAACTTTAAAATAAAGCAGTAAAACCCTCATAGCTCGGTAAAACATCCACGAAGGTATACATTTAAAAATGTTATAATAAAATATTGTATCTGATACACGCTAGAGTAGTTATTCAAAAAATTCTATAGGTGGGAAAGCAGCCAAATGCGCTTTTAAAAAGATCACATAACTTTTTCCGTATGGTCGCAATGTTAAACTGAGAAAAAAACTGAAACTTTGAAGTGATATATCTCGAAAATTAGTTCACGTTGGCCACTTTTTCTCACCATATTATGATGCAGAACATAAAAATCTATTTATGCGAAATTTGAACGATTTCTATACATAAGTGAAATTCGGAGATCCCTCCTTAAATGTTGTTATTCCAACTACCCAGTATATAATGAAAGTAAATTATGTGCTAAAATAATTTATAAACGTGTATTATTCACACTTAATAAATTATTGAAAGCTCTCCAAAACTTCAGAAAACCGATCGATCCAGCCACCTTTTTAGTTGTAGTGTTCTTGCCCCATCTCTTGTCCTCTGCCTCATTACATTTGCTTTGTGGAACTATTTTCTTTCCTCTTTCCACCCTTGTTATTGCGCATGTCCAGTTTCCTTGTCACCGCGCATTAATATTTACCCACTGCAGTGCATTTGACTCACTTATCAGTCAGGTACGAACCTTGCTACCGTCAACATCGCCCTGTCGGTCAGCTACTGTTATCTTAGCTCAGCGCCGATGAATCATCTCAACTCATCTGCGTCCACGCTTATGTCAATAGTGCATTAAATTCATTTTTACCTCCGCCAGTCTCATACACGATTTACAACCTTGCGTGAAGTGCGAATATTTCCATCTAAGCATTCCTCTCTCTTTCCTGCGATTCTCTGAATGCCTAACACCTTCCTTGTCACCGCATATCTTTCGCCCCGCCGAGTTCAGGAGGTCGACTGGTTCTTGTTCGCTGCACTGGTGAGTACCTAACTGTTAAGTTATAAGATGCACTGTTCCGTATGGTCCTCTGAGCCATCGGTCCCTTGATTCGTTGTCCTACACTCGTGCTCGTTATAGGTTGCTGCAGCTCTCTCAACGCTGCTCCATCCTATCCTATCCAGGCTCCACTATCTGGCCTCAAACAGCATTCGATATTCAAAAATAATCCCTTTGCGAATTATAACTTGAGATAACAATTCCTGGCTCCTTTAGATCCTGGAGCTGGACGTGCCGATGACGCTGCACTTTGCCGCCTTCCTGTCCGACCCGACCTACATCAGGGAGTGGAACATCCAGGGGCTACCCTCCGACGAGTTCTCCACATGTCACGTGACTGTTCTAGATCCTGGAGCTGGACGTGCCGATGACGCTGCACTTCCGTATCGCCGCCTTCCTGTCCGACCCGACCTCCATCAGGGAGTGGAACATCCAGGGGCTACCCTCCGACGAGTTCTCCACATGTCACGTGACTGTTCTAGATCCTGGAGCTGGACGTGCCGATGACGCTGCACTTCCGTATCGCCGCCTTCCTGTCCGACCCGACCTCCATCAGGGAGTGGAACATCCAGGGGCTACCCTCCGACGAGTTCTCCACGGAGAACGGCATAATCGTGACGCGAGCCATGCGTTGGCCGCTGCTCATCGACCCGCAGTGTCAGGGCATGAAGTGGATCAAGTACATGGAGGAGAAGAGGGTGCGTGGCTGGCAGCAAAAGTTTTTGAAACACTTGATATCGTTATGTATAAATACCAATTTATTTCTGCAAAGTTTGTTTAAGTTGCCCCGGAGGCAACGTAAACTACGTCTCTGTACGACTATTGTGATCACGATAGGAGGTTAGTTTTATCTTGACAAATAGAAGCAACTGTACATCTGCGCAAAGCACACAATTTTTTTTATTGTTAACCATGCATTATTTTTTCTAACGGTTTAAATTTTCATGTCTCAACGCCCTCCTCTACTTGCAGCACTTGAAGGTGATCGACTTCGGCCAGGCGGACTTCATAAAGACACTGGAGGCGGCCATCAGCGTGGGCCAGGAGGTCCTCGACCCGTCACTCCGGCCCGTGCTGGACAAGTTGTCTCAACGCCCTCCTCCACTTGCAGCACTTGAAGGTGATCGACTTCGGCCAGGCGGACTTCATGAAGACACTGGAGGCGGCCATCAGCGTGGGCCAGGAGGTCCTCGACCCGTCACTCCGGCCCGTGCTGGACAAGTTGTCTCAACGCCCTCCTCCACTTGCAGCACTTGAAGGTGATCGACTTCGGCCAGGCGGACTTCATGAAGACACTGGAGGCGGCCATCAGCGTGGGCCAGGAGGTCCTCGACCCGTCACTCCGGCCCGTGCTGGACAAGTTGTCTCAACGCCTTCCTCCACTTGCAGCACTTGAAGGTGATCGACTTCGGCCAGGCGGACTTCATGAAGACACTGGAGGCGGCCATCAGCGTGGGCCAGGAGGTCCTCGACCCGTCACTCCGGCCCGTGCTGGACAAGTTGTCTCAACGCCCTTCTCTACTTGCAGCACTTGAAGGTGATCGACTTCGGCCAGGCGGACTTCATGAAGACACTGGAGGCGGCCATCAGCGTGGGCCAGGAGGTCCTCGACCCGTCACTCCGGCCCGTGCTGGACAAGTTGTCTCAACGCCCTCCTCCACTTGCAGCATTTGAAGGTGATCGACTTCGGCCAGGCGGACTTCATGAAGACACTGGAGGCGGCCATCAGCGTGGGCCAGGAGGTCCTCGACCCGTCACTCCGGCCCGTGCTGGACAAGTTGTCTCAACGCCCTCCTCCACTTGCAGCACTTGAAGGTGATCGACTTCGGCCAGGCGGACTTCATGAAGACACTGGAGGCGGCCATCAGCGTGGGCCAGGAGGTCCTCGACCCGTCACTCCGGCCCGTGCTGGACAAGTTGTCTCAACGCCCTCCTCTACTTGCAGCACTTGAAGGTGATCGACTTCGGCCAGGCGGACTTCATGAAGACACTGGAGGCGGCCATCAGCGTGGGCCAGGAGGTCCTCGACCCGTCACTCCGGCCCGTGCTGGACAAGTTGTCTCAACGCCCTCCTCTACTTGCAGCACTTGAAGGTGATCGACTTCGGCCAGGCGGACTTCATGAAGACACTGGAGGCGGCCATCAGCGTGGGCCACTCCGTGCTGCTCCAGAACGTGCAGGAGGTTCTGGACCCGTCACTGCGGCCCGTGCTGGACAAGGCGATCACCAAGCAGGGCGAGACGCTGCTGATGAGGTTCAACGAGAAGCTGGTCGTCTACGACCCGGCCTTCAGGTTCTTCATCTGCACCAAGCTCGGCAACCCGCACTTCGCGCCGGAGATCTCCACCAAGACCACGCTGGTCAACTTCGCCGTCAAGGAGCAGGGTGAGTCATTACGTCACAACTTCGCCGTCAAGGAGCAGGGTGAGTCATTACGTCACTACATGCCGTCAAGGAGCAGGGTGAGTCATTACGTCACAACTTCGCCGTCAAGGAGCAGGGTGAGTCATTTCGTCACTACATGCCGTCAAGGAGCAGGGTGAGTCATTACGTCACTACATGCCGTCAAGGTGAATAGTGAGTCATTACGTCACTACATGCCGTCAAGGTGCAGGGTGAGTAATTACGTCACTACATGCCGTCAAGGAGCAGGGTGAGTCATTACGTCACTACATGCCGTCAAGGAGCAGGGTGAGTCATTACGTCACTACATGCCGTCAAGGAGCAGGGTGAGTCATTACGTCACTACATGCCGTCAAGGTGCAGGGTGAGTCATTACGTCACTACATGCCGTCAAGGTGCAGGGTGAGTCATTACGTCACTACATGCCGTCAAGGAGCAGGGTGAGTCATTACGTCACTACATGCCGTCAAGGAGCAGGGTGAGTCATTACGTCACTACATGCCGTCAAGGAGCAGGGTGAGTCATTACGTCACTACATGCCGTCAAGGTGAATAGTGAGTCATTACGTCACTACATGCCGTCAAGGAGCAGGGTGAGTCATTACGTCACTACATGCCGTCAAGGAGCAGGGTGAGTCATTACGTCACTACATGCCGTCAAGGTGAATAGTGAGTCATTACGTCACTACATGCCGTCAAGGAGCAGGGTGAGTCATTACGTCACTACATGCCGTCAAGGTGAATAGTGAGTCATTACGTCACTACATGCCGTCAAGGAGCAGGGTGAGTCATAACGTCACTACATGCCGTCAAGGAGCAGGGTGAGTCATTACGTCACTACATGCCGTCAAGGTGCAGGGTGAGTCATTACGTCACTACATGCCGTCAAGGTGCAGGGTGAGTCATTACGTCACTACATGCCGTCAAGGTGCAGGGTGAGTCATTACGTCACTACATGCCGTCAAGGTGCAGGGTGAGTCATTACGTCACTACATGCCGTCAAGGAGCAGGGTGAGTCATTACGTCACTACAAGCCGTCAAGGTGAATAGTGAGTCATTACGTCACTACATGCCGTCAAGGTGCAGGGTGAGTCATTACGTCACTACATGCCGTCAAGGAGCAGGGTGAGTCATTACGTCACTACATGCCGTCAAGGAGCAGGGTGAGTCATTACGTCACTACAAGCCGTCAAGGTGAATAGTGAGTCATTACGTCACTACATGCCGTCAAGGTGCAGGGTGAGTCATTACGTCACTACATGCCGTCAAGGTGCAGGGTGAGTCATTACGTCACTACATGCCGTCAAGGAGCAGGGTGAGTCATTACGTCACTACATGCCGTCAAGGAGCAGGGTGAGTCATTACGTCACTACATGCCGTCAAGGTGAATAGTGAGTCATTACGTCACTACATGCCGTCAAGGAGCAGGGTGAGTCATTACGTCACTACATGCCGTCAAGGAGCAGGGTGAGTCATTACGTCACTACATGCCGTCAAGGAGCAGGGTGAGTCATTACGTCACTACATGCCGTCAAGGAGCAGGGTGAGTCATTACGTCACTACAAGCCGTCAAGGTGAATAGTGAGTCATTACGTCACTACATGCCGTCAAGGTGCAGGGTGAGTCATTACGTCACTACATGCCGTCAAGGTGCAGGGTGAGTCATTACGTCACTACATGCCGTCAAGGAGCAGGGTGAGTCATTACGTCACTACATGCCGTCAAGGAGCAGGGTGAGTCATTACGTCACTACATGCCGTCAAGGAGCAGGGTGAGTCATTACGTCACTACATGCCGTCAAGGAGCAGGGTGAGTCATTACGTCACTACAAGCCGTCAAGGTGAATAGTGAGTCATTACGTCACTACATGCCGTCAAGGTGCAGGGTGAGTCATTACGTCACTACATGCCGTGAAGGTGCTGCAAGCGCGAGCGATTTGCCGCGTGTTGCAGCCTCTTTTCCGGATACGATTGAAGACAAAGTGGGTTGACGAAATTATTAAACATTTGTGTGCAAGCGTAGCGCATCACTTGGCATTAATATCATACGGCACCCAGCGAGACAAGAAAAAAGTCAAATTTTCACCAAAAAACCAACTTATTATTACTAATTAACAAAGCAAACAATAAAAAGATTACAATGGTACAACCCTAAGTTTGTCTTTTATCTCATCATGATTAAAATTTCAAATAATACGTCAATCCATTTTGTCACCAATCGTATAAAAAAGTGCCTGCCACAAGCGGCAAAATCGCTCACGCTTGCAGCACCTTACACAGCTAAACCGAGCCGCATGAAATGTTAACCACATGTGCACTACAGGTCTGCAGGCGCAACTGCTGGGCATCGTGGTGCGCAAGGAGAAGCTGGCGCTGGAGGAGCAGAAAGACGAGCTGGTCATGAACATCGCCACGGGCAAGCGACAGCTCATCGACCTCGAGGACTCGTATGAAATGTTAACCACATGTGCACTACAGGTCTGCAGGCGCAACTGCTGGGCATCGTGGTGCGCAAGGAGAAGCTGGCGCTGGAGGAGCAGAAAGACGAGCTGGTCATGAACATCGCCACGGGCAAGCGACAGCTCATCGACCTCGAGGACTCGTATGAAATGTTAACCACATGTGCACTACAGGTCTGCAGGCGCAACTGCTGGGCATCGTGGTGCGCAAGGAGAAGCCAGCGCTGGAGGAGCAGAAAGGCGAGCTGGTCATGAACATCGCCACGGGCAAGCGACAGCTCATCGACCTCGAGGACTCGTATGAAATGTTAACCACATGTGCACTACAGGTCTGCAGGCGCAACTGCTGGGCATCGTGGTGCGCAAGGAGAAGCCGGCGCTGGAGGAGCAGAAAGACGAGCTGGTCATGAACATCGCCACGGGCAAGCGACAGCTCATCGACCTCGAGGACTCGTATGAAATGTTAACCACATGTGCACTACAGGTCTGCAGGCGCAACTGCTGGGCATCGTGGTGCGCAAGGAGAAGCCGGCGCTGGAGGAGCAGAAAGACGAGCTGGTCATGAACATCGCCACGGGCAAGCGACAGCTCATCGACCTCGAGGACTCGCTGCTCAAGCTGCTCAATGAGACCAAGGGATCGCTGCTGGACGACCTCGAACTGCTCATCACCCTCCAGTCGTCGCAGAAGACGTCCACACTCGTGGCGGAGTCGCTGGTCGTCGCAGAGACCACGGAGGTCGAGATAGACACGGCCAGGGAGGTGAGTACAAGACGTTCACACGCGTGGACCCTCTTGACGGCCTCCTCATGCCGCCCTATGCTTGCAGGGTTATCGCTCATGCGCCCAGCGCGCCGCCATCCTCTTCTTCGTGCTCAACGACATGGCGCGCATTGACCCCATGTACCACCCTCTTGACGGCCTCCTCATGCCGCCCTATGCTTGCAGGGTTATCGCTCATGCGCCCAGCGCGCCGCCATCCTCTTCTTCGTGCTCAACGACATGGCGCGCATCGACCCCATGTACCACCCTATTGACGGCCTCCTCATGCCGCCCTATGCTTGCAGGGTTATCGCTCATGCGCCCAGCGCGCCGCCATCCTCTTCTTTGTGCTCAACGACATGGCGCGCATTGACCCCATGTACCACCCTCTTGACGGCCTCCTCATGCCGCCCTATGCTTGCAGGGTTATCGCTCATGCGCCCAGCGCGCCGCCATCCTCTTCTTCGTGCTCAACGACATGGCGCGCATTGACCCCATGTACCACCCTCTTGACGGCCTCCTCATGCCGCCCTATGCTTGCAGGGTTATCGCTCATGCGCCCAGCGCGCCGCCATCCTCTTCTTCGTGCTCAACGACATGGCGCGCATTGACCCCATGTACCACCCTCTTGACGGCCTCCTCATGCCGCCCTATGCTTGCAGGGTTATCGCTCATGCGCCCAGCGCGCCGCCATCCTCTTCTTCGTGCTCAACGACATGGCGCGCATCGACCCCATGTACCACCCTCTTGACGGCCTCCTCATGCCGCCCTATGCTTGCAGGGTTATCGCTCATGTGCCCAGCGCGCCGCCATCCTCTTCTTCGTGCTCAACGACATGGCGCGCATCGACCCCATGTACCACCCTCTTGACGGCCTCCTCATGCCGCCCTATGCTTGCAGGGTTATCGCTCATGCGCCCAGCGCGCCGCCATCCTCTTCTTTGTGCTCAACGACATGGCGCGCATTGACCCCATGTACCACCCTCTTGACGGCCTCCTCATGCCGCCCTATGCTTGCAGGGTTATCGCTCATGCGCCCAGCGCGCCGCCATCCTCTTCTTCGTGCTCAACGACATGGCGCGCATTGACCCCATGTACCACCCTCTTGACGGCCTCCTCATGCCGCCCTATGCTTGCAGGGTTATCGCTCATGCGCCCAGCGCGCCGCCATCCTCTTCTTCGTGCTCAACGACATGGCGCGCATTGACCCCATGTACCACCCTCTTGACGGCCTCCTCATGCCGCCCTATGCTTGCAGGGTTATCGCTCATGCGCCCAGCGCGCCGCCATCCTCTTCTTTGTGCTCAACGACATGGCGCGCATTGACCCCATGTACCACCCTCTTGACGGCCTCCTCATGCCGCCCTATGCTTGCAGGGTTATCGCTCATGCGCCCAGCGCGCCGCCATCCTCTTCTTCGTGCTCAACGACATGGCGCGCATCGACCCCATGTACCACCCTCTTGACGGCCTCCTCATGCCGCCCTATGCTTGCAGGGTTATCGCTCATGCGCCCAGCGCGCCGCCATCCTCTTCTTCGTGCTCAACGACATGGCGCGCATCGACCCCATGTACCACCCTCTTGACGGCCTCCTCATGCCGCCCTATGCTTGCAGGGTTATCGCTCATGCGCCCAGCGCGCCGCCATCCTCTTCTTCGTGCTCAACGACATGGCGCGCATCGACCCCATGTACCACCCTCTTGACGGCCTCCTCATGCCGCCCTATGCTTGCAGGGTTATCGCTCATGCGCCCAGCGCGCCGCCATCCTCTTCTTCGTGCTCAACGACATGGCGCGCATTGACCCCATGTACCACCCTCTTGACGGCCTCCTCATGCCGCCCTATGCTTGCAGGGTTATCGCTCATGCGCCCAGCGCGCCGCCATCCTCTTCTTCGTGCTCAACGACATGGCGCGCATCGACCCCATGTACCACCCTCTTGACGGCCTCCTCATGCCGCCCTATGCTTGCAGGGTTATCGCTCATGCGCCCAGCGCGCCGCCATCCTCTTCTTCGTGCTCAACGACATGGCGCGCATTGACCCCATGTACCACCCTCTTGACGGCCTCCTCATGCCGCCCTATGCTTGCAGGGTTATCGCTCATGCGCCCAGCGCGCCGCCATCCTCTTCTTCGTGCTCAACGACATGGCGCGCATCGACCCCATGTACCACCCTCTTGACGGCCTCCTCATGCCGCCCTATGCTTGCAGGGTTATCGCTCATGCGCCCAGCGCGCCGCCATCCTCTTCTTCGTGCTCAACGACATGGCGCGCATCGACCCCATGTACCACCCTCTTGACGGCCTCCTCATGCCGCCCTATGCTTGCAGGGTTATCGCTCATGCGCCCAGCGCGCCGCCATCCTCTTCTTCGTGCTCAACGACATGGCGCGCATTGACCCCATGTACCACCCTCTTGACGGCCTCCTCATGCCGCCCTATGCTTGCAGGGTTATCGCTCATGCGCCCAGCGCGCCGCCATCCTCTTCTTCGTGCTCAACGACATGGCGCGCATCGACCCCATGTACCACCCTCTTGACGGCCTCCTCATGCCGCCCTATGCTTGCAGGGTTATCGCTCATGCGCCCAGCGCGCCGCCATCCTCTTCTTCGTGCTCAACGACATGGCGCGCATCGACCCCATGTACCACCCTCTTGACGGCCTCCTCATGCCGCCCTATGCTTGCAGGGTTATCGCTCATGCGCCCAGCGCGCCGCCATCCTCTTCTTCGTGCTCAACGACATGGCGCGCATCGACCCCATGTACCACCCTCTTGACGGCCTCCTCATGCCGCCCTATGCTTGCAGGGTTATCGCTCATGCGCCCAGCGCGCCGCCATCCTCTTCTTCGTGCTCAACGACATGGCGCGCATCGACCCCATGTACCACCCTCTTGACGGCCTCCTCATGCCGCCCTATGCTTGCAGGGTTATCGCTCATGTGCCCAGCGCGCCGCCATCCTCTTCTTCGTGCTCAACGACATGGCGCGCATTGACCCCATGTACCACCCTCTTGACGGCCTCCTCATGCCGCCCTATGCTTGCAGGGTTATCGCTCATGCGCCCAGCGCGCCGCCATCCTCTTCTTCGTGCTCAACGACATGGCGCGCATTGACCCCATGTACCACCCTCTTGACGGCCTCCTCATGCCGCCCTATGCTTGCAGGGTTATCGCTCATGCGCCCAGCGCGCCGCCATCCTCTTCTTCGTGCTCAACGACATGGCGCGCATTGACCCCATGTACCACCCTCTTGACGGCCTCCTCATGCCGCCCTATGCTTGCAGGGTTATCGCTCATGCGCCCAGCGCGCCGCCATCCTCTTCTTCGTGCTCAACGACATGGCGCGCATCGACCCCATGTACCACCCTCTTGACGGCCTCCTCATGCCGCCCTATGCTTGCAGGGTTATCGCTCATGCGCCCAGCGCGCCGCCATCCTCTTCTTCGTGCTCAACGACATGGCGCGCATTGACCCCATGTACCACCCTCTTGACGGCCTCCTCATGCCGCCCTATGCTTGCAGGGTTATCGCTCATGCGCCCAGCGCGCCGCCATCCTCTTCTTTGTGCTCAACGACATGGCGCGCATTGACCCCATGTACCACCCTCTTGACGGCCTCCTCATGCCGCCCTATGCTTGCAGGGTTATCGCTCATGCGCCCAGCGCGCCGCCATCCTCTTCTTCGTGCTCAACGACATGGCGCGCATTGACCCCATGTACCACCCTCTTGACGGCCTCCTCATGCCGCCCTATGCTTGCAGGGTTATCGCTCATGCGCCCAGCGCGCCGCCATCCTCTTCTTCGTGCTCAACGACATGGCGCGCATTGACCCCATGTACCACCCTCTTGACGGCCTCCTCATGCCGCCCTATGCTTGCAGGGTTATCGCTCATGCGCCCAGCGCGCCGCCATCCTCTTCTTCGTGCTCAACGACATGGCGCGCATTGACCCCATGTACCACCCTCTTGACGGCCTCCTCATGCCGCCCTATGCTTGCAGGGTTATCGCTCATGCGCCCAGCGCGCCGCCATCCTCTTCTTCGTGCTCAACGACATGGCGCGCATTGACCCCATGTACCACCCTCTTGACGGCCTCCTCATGCCGCCCTATGCTTGCAGGGTTATCGCTCATGCGCCCAGCGCGCCGCCATCCTCTTCTTCGTGCTCAACGACATGGCGCGCATCGACCCCATGTACCACCCTCTTGACGGCCTCCTCATGCCGCCCTATGCTTGCAGGGTTATCGCTCATGCGCCCAGCGCGCCGCCATCCTCTTCTTCGTGCTCAACGACATGGCGCGCATTGACCCCATGTACCACCCTCTTGACGGCCTCCTCATGCCGCCCTATGCTTGCAGGGTTATCGCTCATGCGCCCAGCGCGCCGCCATCCTCTTCTTCGTGCTCAACGACATGGCGCGCATCGACCCCATGTACCACCCTCTTGACGGCCTCCTCATGCCGCCCTATGCTTGCAGGGTTATCGCTCATGCGCCCAGCGCGCCGCCATCCTCTTCTTCGTGCTCAACGACATGGCGCGCATTGACCCCATGTACCACCCTCTTGACGGCCTCCTCATGCCGCCCTATGCTTGCAGGGTTATCGCTCATGCGCCCAGCGCGCCGCCATCCTCTTCTTCGTGCTCAACGACATGGCGCGCATCGACCCCATGTACCACCCTCTTGACGGCCTCCTCATGCCGCCCTATGCTTGCAGGGTTATCGCTCATGCGCCCAGCGCGCCGCCATCCTCTTCTTCGTGCTCAACGACATGGCGCGCATTGACCCCATGTACCACCCTCTTGACGGCCTCCTCATGCCGCCCTATGCTTGCAGGGTTATCGCTCATGCGCCCAGCGCGCCGCCATCCTCTTCTTCGTGCTCAACGACATGGCGCGCATTGACCCCATGTACCACCCTCTTGACGGCCTCCTCATGCCGCCCTATGCTTGCAGGGTTATCGCTCATGCGCCCAGCGCGCCGCCATCCTCTTCTTTGTGCTCAACGACATGGCGCGCATTGACCCCATGTACCACCCTCTTGACGGCCTCCTCATGCCGCCCTATGCTTGCAGGGTTATCGCTCATGCGCCCAGCGCGCCGCCATCCTCTTCTTCGTGCTCAACGACATGGCGCGCATTGACCCCATGTACCACCCTCTTGACGGCCTCCTCATGCCGCCCTATGCTTGCAGGGTTATCGCTCATGCGCCCAGCGCGCCGCCATCCTCTTCTTTGTGCTCAACGACATGGCGCGCATTGACCCCATGTACCACCCTCTTGACGGCCTCCTCATGCCGCCCTATGCTTGCAGGGTTATCGCTCATGCGCCCAGCGCGCCGCCATCCTCTTCTTCGTGCTCAACGACATGGCGCGCATTGACCCCATGTACCACCCTCTTGACGGCCTCCTCATGCCGCCCTATGCTTGCAGGGTTATCGCTCATGCGCCCAGCGCGCCGCCATCCTCTTCTTCGTGCTCAACGACATGGCGCGCATTGACCCCATGTACCACCCTCTTGACGGCCTCCTCATGCCGCCCTATGCTTGCAGGGTTATCGCTCATGCGCCCAGCGCGCCGCCATCCTCTTCTTTGTGCTCAACGACATGGCGCGCATTGACCCCATGTACCACCCTCTTGACGGCCTCCTCATGCCGCCCTATGCTTGCAGGGTTATCGCTCATGCGCCCAGCGCGCCGCCATCCTCTTCTTCGTGCTCAACGACATGGCGCGCATTGACCCCATGTACCACCCTCTTGACGGCCTCCTCATGCCGCCCTATGCTTGCAGGGTTATCGCTCATGCGCCCAGCGCGCCGCCATCCTCTTCTTCGTGCTCAACGACATGGCGCGCATTGACCCCATGTACCACCCTCTTGACGGCCTCCTCATGCCGCCCTATGCTTGCAGGGTTATCGCTCATGCGCCCAGCGCGCCGCCATCCTCTTCTTTGTGCTCAACGACATGGCGCGCATTGACCCCATGTACCACCCTCTTGACGGCCTCCTCATGCCGCCCTATGCTTGCAGGGTTATCGCTCATGCGCCCAGCGCGCCGCCATCCTCTTCTTCGTGCTCAACGACATGGCGCGCATTGACCCCATGTACCACCCTCTTGACGGCCTCCTCATGCCGCCCTATGCTTGCAGGGTTATCGCTCATGCGCCCAGCGCGCCGCCATCCTCTTCTTTGTGCTCAACGACATGGCGCGCATTGACCCCATGTACCACCCTCTTGACGGCCTCCTCATGCCGCCCTATGCTTGCAGGGTTATCGCTCATGCGCCCAGCGCGCCGCCATCCTCTTCTTCGTGCTCAACGACATGGCGCGCATTGACCCCATGTACCACCCTCTTGACGGCCTCCTCATGCCGCCCTATGCTTGCAGGGTTATCGCTCATGCGCCCAGCGCGCCGCCATCCTCTTCTTCGTGCTCAACGACATGGCGCGCATTGACCCCATGTACCACCCTCTTGACGGCCTCCTCATGCCGCCCTATGCTTGCAGGGTTATCGCTCATGCGCCCAGCGCGCCGCCATCCTCTTCTTTGTGCTCAACGACATGGCGCGCATTGACCCCATGTACCACCCTCTTGACGGCCTCCTCATGCCGCCCTATGCTTGCAGGGTTATCGCTCATGCGCCCAGCGCGCCGCCATCCTCTTCTTCGTGCTCAACGACATGGCGCGCATTGACCCCATGTACCACCCTCTTGACGGCCTCCTCATGCCGCCCTATGCTTGCAGGGTTATCGCTCATGCGCCCAGCGCGCCGCCATCCTCTTCTTCGTGCTCAACGACATGGCGCGCATCGACCCCATGTACCAGTTCAGCCTGGACGCCTACATCATGCTGTTCACCGCCTCCATCGCCAAGAGCGACAAGAACGACAAGCTCGAGCAGAGGATCCGCTGTCTCAACGACTTCCACACGTACGCCGTCTACAGGTGAGATCGCGACATTCACGCGCTTTGTTCGTCATTCGAGTTTCAGTCACAGTCAGGTTGAAAGTTGTATAATCTGACTACTTGCGTGTTACTGATATTCCATTGCTATTTTGATAAACATTCTTTTTTAATCAGGTTACCATTTTATACACTGAGTTTCTGTTTTTATAGATAATTTTTGCGACAGTAGAAAACGTTGTCATAGGCAGAGAAAACATCGCGTAGTAAAACACAAGTCTACAATGAGCTGTCTCTGAGCGACAGACGAAAAGCCGGTTTAGGTCTTACCTAAATCACCTGAAGCTACAGCCAACAATGATCAACAATTACCCTTAAAATGTTAAAAGATGAGTAGATTAGGACGACTAATTTGAGCTCTCCTGAAAAATAATTGAAAATATATTTTGCGCTTCTACTTCTAAAATGGTTGACAGTCAACATTGAGCGCGGTCAGCGGTTGGATGGGTGACCATTCAACTCTGACTTGCCAGGTTGCTGTCGTTGGGCCAGAGAGACTGGGGTGTTTGGGGGTTAGTGTGACGACCTCCCTCCACCTGTTATCAGTCTCTCGACGGCGTGGGTTGTGGAGGCCCTTGCTGTGAATGTTACACCGTCCTTCGGATGGGATGTAAGCCCTTGGCCCCTTTGGTATCTTTCATATGAGTTTGCTACATGCCGGTACCGGGTTTCAAATACTCCCTTCTCTATTACAATCTCACTAGTGGAGCTTCGGCTCTGTTGAGAATAACAGGTAGTGAACTCCAATGTGAGCGTATTCCAACATTTTCACTGATTTGTGTGTGCTGCCAGGAACACCTGCCGCGGTCTGTTCGAGAACCACAAGCTGCTGTTCGCCTTCTACATGTGCATCAAGATCCTGGAGGCTCAGGAAGCCATCAGCATGGCGGACTACAACTTCCTGCTCAAGGGCGGCATCGTGTTGGACAGACAGGTCAGTCTTCCATATCAAAAGCATTTCCTAAATACCTCCTCAAGACTGTGCTTCAGTGTACCCTACTTTATAACAAGAACTCATATTCAAAAGTACTCATAAAGGTCAAATCACACGTACTCCAGTCATTTTATTGAAAAAAGGCTCCAACCCCAAACTAATTGTTTCTAAAAATGTTTTTTGACAATATTATTGAGGTCTACCCACATAACTCAAAAACGAAAGTTTACCAAATTTTGGGCCGCCATTTTGTTTTTATCAAGTGTTTTGACAAAATCACCATTTAATTTTTCACTTGAAAATGTAAAGCAAATTTTTACTTTCAATATTTTTTTATTTTTTTGCAATGTTTTGTGCAACTCCAAAAAAATAATCAGCTTGATCGCTTTCATTGTTATCCAATCATATTCATTTAAATACAAAAACATCAATTTTATTAAAACTGCTCTAGTCAAGTCGTCATTTAAGTTATCGACTTCATTTTGCACTGAAATATTCCTCGCTTGATTCACTATGACTTATAAAAAGTTTACCGAAATCGACTATTTATAGCCATTTTTCTCACATTTTCTACTTACATTGACAAAAAAAATTATTCCACATTCATTTTAAGATTTAAAGCACATGCTAATTGAAAATAAAAATAAAATAATTACTATTTTGATCCGTTAAATATAGTTAACAAATAAAAATAATTATAGAAATTTTTGAGCAGCCATTTTGTTTTTACAGATAATTTTGTAGAAATCACGTATTAATTTTTATTCTAATAATGTTTGAATTTCCGGTTAATTTATTACGTGATTAATTATTGTTGGAAATGTAGAGAATCGAGAAAAAATAATTGTCGCCATTGCTTTTGTTATTTGGCAGGTAATTTCTTTTTTGCAAATAACCTCAAATAAATCAAAACGGCTCTAAAACGACAGCCATTTGAGCTATTGGCACAAAATTTTTGGAAATTGTACATCACGTGATACTTTATGACATATTAAAAATTTATTTAAATCTAACGATTGTGAAATAAACTATTAACTAAAGAAGGTCGTTTAAAAATTTGATAATTATGTGACAAAAAATCTGTAAAATCGAAATGACTGCCTAAAAATTAGTAAACTTTTGTTCATAAAGTTGCTTAGGTGGACCATAATAAAATATCATGTATTAAAAGCGTCGCAGTTATATCGGTGTTAAAAATTTGCAGTTAAATTTGAAAAACATTAATAATTATCATTTCTTTAAACGATTGTTTCACCAATGACTATAATTCCTTTAAAAAAATACGCCTTTGTGGTTTGGTTGCTAAGAAGAATTGTGTTTGGTGCTAAATGTAAGCTTAAAATTATATTCCATGATGAATTGCGAAAGCATCGTTCCAATCGGTCCAACTGTTCTCGAGTTATCGCATTACTTCCAGTTTTCAAAATGGCGGCTGACATCACTGCCACCTAATATCTGTATCTTAAATGTTATGTAACATTATAAGCCTTCTGAATATGTATTTATTGTTATAAGAGATGGTTTTAGTCAGATTTGGCATTGTTATGGCGTCATTTCCGGTTTTAGTAATAGTGCATTTCTATTTCGACTATTGTTGTTTCATAAAGATGACCGACTGAATCGTTTGGCGCAAATTTCGTTTCGATCGGTTCAGCCGTTTTCGAGATATGACGTCACTTCCGGTTTCAAAATGGCGGCATAAAACCGGTTATAGCAAAAGGCACCTTAGACGCCAAAAGTGCACACGTGGTAAAAATTTCAGATCGATCGGTTAACCCGTTTAGGCTGTGGCCTTGTCAACAGTGTTTCCTGATATCTGAATCATCATCATCATCATCATCATCATCATCATCAGATAGCTTTTAAAAGGGGTGTAATTTCACTGTTTTCACGGCCTTCTTGCTCGCAAATGACATAACCTGTTGTTCCCAAATTTGGTATAGGGGGTGGGGTGGGCCATAGCTCGAAATTAAGATATTTCGCAACAATGTGAGATTTTCCAATGTTGAGATCCAGTAGGCCGAAAATGCCATGTTGTTGCTTACAGTAAAAGTGTTTGGTCTGCTCCTCAGTTTATTAGGCATTTACAGTATGTTGAGTGAGTGTGAGTGTACCGTACGACTTGACTGGGTGGAGCCACTAGATGAATATGTGTGAGTATACAGACGGCTTGTGTCTCTTCCCTCAGGAACAAGCGGAGAACCCGTGTCCCGGCTGGATGACTGACGTGGCCTGGGACAACATCACGGAGCTGGACAAGCTCAGCGGCTTCCACGGAGTGACGGCGACGTTCGCTGAGTTTCCCGAAGACTGGCGGGAGTGGTACATGGACAAGAACCCAGAGGACCTGCCGCTCATAGGTCACAAGCAGCTACATTGGGCGGCGGGCGTTAAGTCCATATTCCACTATACAATTCAAGATGGACAATTTGAAATTCTAGCAAATGAAATATTGTTTTGAATGATACTATGAAATCCAATTGGCTTATGATTGAAATTGTCCAATTTGAATTGTATAGTGGAATATGGACTTTATAGATTATAGCCTCACCTGCAAAGATGAGGTGCCGGTGCTCACTGCGGCGCTGGGCCGTGGGCTGACAAAATTGGGAATAACATAGAGCGCCAGAAACTCAATCAGATCTTTGTAGCCTCAGGAGTTTCCACAAATATGCTACAGATCTTTGCTGGGGTTATCAAATAATATGTGTAACAGATAGATTCCGAAGCATGTATTGGGTTTATTAACAAGTCACGAGCACATGTTTAGGAGACAATGTTAATCAATTGAAATTCAAATCCCACAACACTCTGCAAACAAAAGTGAATATCAACTCGGATTGTTCTACTGTTCATGGATTAACTTTCCAGAAACACGTCCATCTCCTAACAGCTCCTTCTTCCTTCTTCTTCACAGCCTTCTCCCTCCTTGACTTCCTCCACAGTCTACTTCCTGTTCTCTCTCCTGACATCTGGTGGATAGACTCGCAACTTTCCATCTTAGGTTATGATCTTCGCGCATAGATGGCAGTTGGGGTGACTAGTTCAGTAAAATGTACTGGCGGGATTATTTGAATTGCTACAAGATATGAAGGAAAAGATTTAATTGACCATCAATGACTTATACCCCTTGTACACGCTAACTACAACAGAGGACTTTAGTAGATACCCAGATACATCAGATACCCAGCAGATAGCAGAAAGTTTTACTTCGACTCATGATCCAAAAAATACAATTTGAAGTATCGAAAAAGATTATCGACAGAACAACCCAAAAATATTTTAGAATGAAAGTGAATATGCAATATATTTTTTTTACTTGAGAGAGAAAATGAATTGGTGGGTACCTATATTACGCTGAAAGTTAGGTCTGGAGTTTTCTAGTCGAATGTTTATCCTGGACGGCTGCCACCTTAGCGCGGTGGTGGGATTTATGTTGGCCAATGATCCACTGCAGCTACGCCGGCGAGCATATGCTCATGTGTATGGGCTTCCCATGCCGGACAGGTCAGTGGGGAGGTCCAGACAAAGAGCAGCCAGGTTCGACCTACCCATGCCTTCTCTTGAATACGCCGCTGCTCGGGCCGGCCTTCTCACTCGGTTCCTGATTCGGGTCAAGCCGGCCCGAACTCTTCCGCCCCTCGGTTAGTTTGGCCTCACCAGTGCTAGACTCTCCCGGATCACTGTGGTCGAACCCTTCCCATGACCTACAATTATGTCCAACAAATTAAATTATACCTAGTGTCGACGCGCCATTATATAACATTATTCTAATCTCTCGCCCTGCCAGGCGAGTGGCAGGGCGTGTGCTCGGAGTTCCAGCGCATGTTGTTCGTGCGCTCTCTCCGTCCCGACCGTCTGTCATCTTGCATCTCACTTCATCACACTCTACCATGTCCCCAGGCGAGTGGCAGGGCGTGTGCTCGGAGTTCCAGCGCATGTTGTTCGTGCGCTCTCTCCGTCCCGACCGTCTGTCATCTTGCATCTCACTTCATCACACTGCACCATGTCCCCAGGCGAGTGGCAGGGCGTGTGCTCGGAGTTCCAGCGCATGTTGTTCGTGCGCTCTCTCCGTCCCGACCGTCTGTCATCTTGCATCTCACTTCATCACACTGCACCATGTCCCCAGGCGAGTGGCAGGGCGTGTGCTCGGAGTTCCAGCGCATGTTGTTCGTGCGCTCTCTCCGTCCCGACCGTCTGTCATCTTGCATCTCACTTCATCACACTGTACCATGTCCCCAGGCGAGTGGCAGGGCGTGTGCTCGGAGTTCCAGCGCATGTTGTTCGTGCGCTCTCTCCGTCCCGACCGTCTGTCATCTTGCATCTCTCACTTCATCACACTGCACCATGTCCCCAGGCGAGTGGCAGGGCGTGTGCTCGGAGTTCCAGCGCATGTTGTTCGTGCGCTCTCTCCGTCCCGACCGTCTGTCATCTTGCATCTCACTTCATCACACTCTACCATGTCCCCAGGCGAGTGGCAGGGCGTGTGCTCGGAGTTCCAGCGCATGTTGTTCGTGCGCTCTCTCCGTCCCGACCGTCTGTCATCTTGCATCTCACTTCATCACACTGCACCATGTCCCCAGGCGAGTGGCAGGGCGTGTGCTCGGAGTTCCAGCGCATGTTGTTCGTGCGCTCTCTCCGTCCCGACCGTCTGTCATCTTGCATCTCACTTCATCACACTGCACCATGTCCCCAGGCGAGTGGCAGGGCGTGTGCTCGGAGTTCCAGCGCATGTTGTTCGTGCGCTCTCTCCGTCCCGACCGTCTGTCATCTTGCATCTCACTTCATCACACTGTACCATGTCCCCAGGCGAGTGGCAGGGCGTGTGCTCGGAGTTCCAGCGCATGTTGTTCGTGCGCTCTCTCCGTCCCGACCGTCTGTCATCTTGCATCTCTCACTTCATCACACTGCACCATGTCCCCAGGCGAGTGGCAGGGCGTGTGCTCGGAGTTCCAGCGCATGTTGTTCGTGCGCTCTCTCCGTCCCGACCGTCTGTCATCTTGCATCTCACTTCATCACACTGCACCATGTCCCCAGGCGAGTGGCAGGGCGTGTGCTCGGAGTTCCAGCGCATGTTGTTCGTGCGCTCTCTCCGTCCCGACCGTCTGTCATCTTGCATCTCACTTCATCACACTGCACCATGTCCCCAGGCGAGTGGCAGGGCGTGTGCTCGGAGTTCCAGCGCATGTTGTTCGTGCGCTCTCTCCGTCCCGACCGTCTGTCATCTTGCATCTCACTTCATCACACTGCACCATGTCCCCAGGCGAGTGGCAGGGCGTGTGCTCGGAGTTCCAGCGCATGTTGTTCGTGCGCTCTCTCCGTCCCGACCGTCTGTCATCTTGCATCTCACTTCATCACACTGCACCATGTCCCCAGGCGAGTGGCAGGGCGTGTGCTCGGAGTTCCAGCGCATGTTGTTCGTGCGCTCTCTCCGTCCCGACCGTCTGTCATCTTGCATCTCACTTCATCACACTGCACCATGTCCCCAGGCGAGTGGCAGGGCGTGTGCTCGGAGTTCCAGCGCATGTTGTTCGTGCGCTCTCTCCGTCCCGACCGTCTGTCATCTTGCATCTCACTTCATCACACTGCACCATGTCCCCAGGCGAGTGGCAGGGCGTGTGCTCGGAGTTCCAGCGCATGTTGTTCGTGCGCTCTCTCCGTCCCGACCGTCTGTCATCTTGCATCTCACTTCATCACACTGCACCATGTCCCCAGGCGAGTGGCAGGGCGTGTGCTCGGAGTTCCAGCGCATGTTGTTCGTGCGCTCTCTCCGTCCCGACCGTCTGTCATCTAGCATCTCACTTCATCACACTGCACCATGTCCCCAGGCGAGTGGCAGGGCGTGTGCTCGGAGTTCCAGCGCATGTTGTTCGTGCGCTCTCTCCGTCCCGACCGTCTGTCATCTTGCATCTCACTTCATCACACTGCACCATGTCCCCAGGCGAGTGGCAGGGCGTGTGCTCGGAGTTCCAGCGCATGTTGTTCGTGCGCTCTCTCCGTCCCGACCGTCTGTCATCTTGCATCTCACTTCATCACACTGCACCATGTCCCCAGGCGAGTGGCAGGGCGTGTGCTCGGAGTTCCAGCGCATGTTGTTCGTGCGCTCTCTCCGTCCCGACCGTCTGTCATCTTGCATCTCACTTCATCACACTGCACCATGTCCCCAGGCGAGTGGCAGGGCGTGTGCTCGGAGTTCCAGCGCATGTTGTTCGTGCGCTCTCTCCGTCCCGACCGTCTGTCATCTTGCATCTCACTTCATCACACTGCACCATGTCCCCAGGCGAGTGGCAGGGCGTGTGCTCGGAGTTCCAGCGCATGTTGTTCGTGCGCTCTCTCCGTCCCGACCGTCTGTCATCTTGCATCTCACTTCATCACACTGCACCATGTCCCCAGGCGAGTGGCAGGGCGTGTGCTCGGAGTTCCAGCGCATGTTGTTCGTGCGCTCTCTCCGTCCCGACCGTCTGTCATCTTGCATCTCACTTCATCACACTGTACCATGTCCCCAGGCGAGTGGCAGGGCGTGTGCTCGGAGTTCCAGCGCATGTTGTTCGTGCGCTCTCTCCGTCCCGACCGTCTGTCATCTTGCATCTCACTTCATCACACTGCACCATGTCCCCAGGCGAGTGGCAGGGCGTGTGCTCGGAGTTCCAGCGCATGTTGTTCGTGCGCTCTCTCCGTCCCGACCGTCTGTCATCTTGCATCTCACTTCATCACACTGCACCATGTCCCCAGGCGAGTGGCAGGGCGTGTGCTCGGAGTTCCAGCGCATGTTGTTCGTGCGCTCTCTCCGTCCCGACCGTCTGTCATCTTGCATCTCACTTCATCACACTGCACCATGTCCCCAGGCGAGTGGCAGGGCGTGTGCTCGGAGTTCCAGCGCATGTTGTTCGTGCGCTCTCTCCGTCCCGACCGTCTGTCATCTTGCATCTCACTTCATCACACTGCACCATGTCCCCAGGCGAGTGGCAGGGCGTGTGCTCGGAGTTCCAGCGCATGTTGTTCGTGCGCTCTCTCCGTCCCGACCGTCTGTCATCTTGCATCTCACTTCATCACACTGTACCATGTCCCCAGGCGAGTGGCAGGGCGTGTGCTCGGAGTTGCAGCGCATGTTGTTCGTGCGCTCTCGACGTCCCGACCGTCTGTCATCTTGCATCTCACTTCATCACACTGTACCATGTCCCCAGGCGAGTGGCAGGGCGTGTGCTCGGAGTTCCAGCGCATGTTGTTCGTGCGCTCTCTCCGTCCCGACCGTCTGTCATCTTGCATCTCACTTCATCACACTGCACCATGTCCCCAGGCGAGTGGCAGGGCGTGTGCTCGGAGTTCCAGCGCATGTTGTTCGTGCGCTCTCTCCGTCCCGACCGTCTGTCATCTTGCATCTCACTTCATCACACTGTACCATGTCCCCAGGCGAGTGGCATGGCGTGTGCTCGGAGTTCCAGCGCATGTTGTTCGTGCGCTCTCTCCGTCCCGACCGTCTGTCATCTTGCATCTCACTTCATCACACTGCACCATGTCCCCAGGCGAGTGGCAGGGCGTGTGCTCGGAGTTCCAGCGCATGTTGTTCGTGCGCTCTCTCCGTCCCGACCGTCTGTCATCTTGCATCTCACTTCATCACACTGCACCATGTCCCCAGGCGAGTGGCAGGGCGTGTGCTCGGAGTTCCAGCGCATGTTGTTCGTGCGCTCTCTCCGTCCCGACCGTCTGTCATCTTGCATCTCACTTCATCACACTGCACCATGTCCCCAGGCGAGTGGCAGGGCGTGTGCTCGGAGTTCCAGCGCATGTTGTTCGTGCGCTCTCTCCGTCCCGACCGTCTGTCATCTAGCATCTTACTTCATCACACTGCACCATGTCCCCAGGCGAGTGGCAGGGCGTGTGCTCGGAGTTCCAGCGCATGTTGTTCGTGCGCTCTCTCCGTCCCGACCGTCTGTCATCTTGCATCTCACTTCATCACACTGCACCATGTCCCCAGGCGAGTGGCAGGGCGTGTGCTCGGAGTTCCAGCGCATGTTGTTCGTGCGCTCTCTCCGTCCCGACCGTCTGTCATCTTGCATCTCACTTCATCACACTGCACCATGTCCCCAGGCGAGTGGCAGGGCGTGTGCTCGGAGTTCCAGCGCATGTTGTTCGTGCGCTCTCTCCGTCCCGACCGTCTGTCATCTTGCATCTCACTTCATCACACTGCACCATGTCCCCAGGCGAGTGGCAGGGCGTGTGCTCGGAGTTCCAGCGCATGTTGTTCGTGCGCTCTCTCCGTCCCGACCGTCTGTCATCTTGCATCTCACTTCATCACACTGTACCATGTCCCCAGGCGAGTGGCAGGGCGTGTGCTCGGAGTTCCAGCGCATGTTGTTCGTGCGCTCTCTCCGTCCCGACCGTCTGTCATCTTGCATCTCACTTCATCACACTGCACCATGTCCCCAGGCGAGTGGCAGGGCGTGTGCTCGGAGTTCCAGCGCATGTTGTTCGTGCGCTCTCTCCGTCCCGACCGTCTGTCATCTTGCATCTCACTTCATCACACTGCACCATGTCCCCAGGCGAGTGGCAGGGCGTGTGCTCGGAGTTCCAGCGCATGTTGTACGTGCGCTCTCTCCGTCCCGACCGTCTGTCATCTTGCATCTCACTTCATCACACTGCACCATGTCCCCAGGCGAGTGGCAGGGCGTGTGCTCGGAGTTCCAGCGCATGTTGTTCGTGCGCTCTCTCCGTCCCGACCGTCTGTCATCTTGCATCTCACTTCATCACACTGCACCATGTCCCCAGGCGAGTGGCAGGGCGTGTGCTCGGAGTTCCAGCGCATGTTGTTCGTGCGCTCTCTCCGTCCCGACCGTCTGTCATCTTGCATCTCACTTCATCACACTGCACCATGTCCCCAGGCGAGTGGCAGGGCGTGTGCTCGGAGTTCCAGCGCATGTTGTTCGTGCGCTCTCTCCGTCCCGACCGTCTGTCATCTTGCATCTCACTTCATCACACTGCACCATGTCCCCAGGCGAGTGGCAGGGCGTGTGCTCGGAGTTCCAGCGCATGTTGTTCGTGCGCTCTCTCCGTCCCGACCGTCTGTCATCTTGCATCTCACTTCATCACACTGCACCATGTCCCCAGGCGAGTGGCAGGGCGTGTGCTCGGAGTTCCAGCGCATGTTGTTCGTGCGCTCTCTCCGTCCCGACCGTCTGTCATCTTGCATCTCACTTCATCACACTGCACCATGTCCCCAGGCGAGTGGCAGGGCGTGTGCTCGGAGTTCCAGCGCATGTTGTTCGTGCGCTCTCTCCGTCCCGACCGTCTGTCATCTTGCATCTCACTTCATCACACTGCACCATGTCCCCAGGCGAGTGGCAGGGCGTGTGCTCGGAGTTCCAGCGCATGTTGTTCGTGCGCTCTCTCCGTCCCGACCGTCTGTCATCTTGCATCTCACTTCATCACACTGCACCATGTCCCCAGGCGAGTGGCAGGGCGTGTGCTCGGAGTTCCAGCGCATGTTGTTCGTGCGCTCTCTCCGTCCCGACCGTCTGTCATCTTGCATCTCACTTCATCACACTGCACCATGTCCCCAGGCGAGTGGCAGGGCGTGTGCTCGGAGTTCCAGCGCATGTTGTTCGTGCGCTCTCTCCGTCCCGACCGTCTGTCATCTTGCATCTCACTTCATCACACTGCACCATGTCCCCAGGCGAGTGGCAGGGCGTGTGCTCGGAGTTCCAGCGCATGTTGTTCGTGCGCTCTCTCCGTCCCGACCGTCTGTCATCTTGCATCTCTCACTTCATCACACTGCACCATGTCCCCAGGCGAGTGGCAGGGCGTGTGCTCGGAGTTCCAGCGCATGTTGTTCGTGCGCTCTCTCCGTCCCGACCGTCTGTCATCTTGCATCTCACTTCATCACACTGCACCATGTCCCCAGGCGAGTGGCAGGGCGTGTGCTCGGAGTTCCAGCGCATGTTGTTCGTGCGCTCTCTCCGTCCCGACCGTCTGTCATCTTGCATCTCACTTCATCACACTGCACCATGTCCCCAGGCGAGTGGCAGGACGTGTGCTCGGAGTTCCAGCGCATGTTGTTCGTGCGCTCTCTCCGTCCCGACCGTCTGTCATCTTGCATCTCACTTCATCACACTGCACCATGTCCCCAGGCGAGTGGCAGGGCGTGTGCTCGGAGTTCCAGCGCATGTTGTTCGTGCGCTCTCTCCGTCCCGACCGTCTGTCATCTTGCATCTCACTTCATCACACTGTACCATGTCCCCAGGCGAGTGGCAGGGCGTGTGCTCGGAGTTCCAGCGCATGTTGTTCGTGCGCTCTCTCCGTCCCGACCGTCTGTCATCTTGCATCTCACTTCATCACACTGCACCATGTCCCCAGGCGAGTGGCAGGGCGTGTGCTCGGAGTTCCAGCGCATGTTGTTCGTGCGCTCTCTCCGTCCCGACCGTCTGTCATCTTGCATCTCACTTCATCACACTGTACCATGTCCCCAGGCGAGTGGCAGGGCGTGTGCTCGGAGTTCCAGCGCATGTTGTTCGTGCGCTCTCTCCGTCCCGGCCGTCTCTCATCTTGCATCTCACTTCATCACACTGCACCATGTCCCCAGGCGAGTGGCAGGGCGTGTGCTCGGAGTTCCAGCGCATGTTGTTCGTGCGCTCTCTCCGTCCCGACCGTCTGTCATCTTGCATCTCACTTCATCACACTGCACCATGTCCCCAGGCGAGTGGCAGGGCGTGTGCTCGGAGTTCCAGCGCATGTTGTTCGTGCGCTCTCTCCGTCCCGACCGTCTGTCATCTTGCATCTCACTTCATCACACTGCACCATGTCCCCAGGCGAGTGGCAGGGCGTGTGCTCGGAGTTCCAGCGCATGTTGTTCGTGCGCTCTCTCCGTCCCGACCGTCTGTCATCTTGCATCTCACTTCATCACACTGCACCATGTCCCCAGGCGAGTGGCAGGGCGTGTGCTCGGAGTTCCAGCGCATGTTGTTCGTGCGCTCTCTCCGTCCCGACCGTCTGTCATCTTGCATCTCACTTCATCACACTGCACCATGTCCCCAGGCGAGTGGCAGGGCGTGTGCTCGGAGTTCCAGCGCATGTTGTTCGTGCGCTCTCTCCGTCCCGACCGTCTGTCATCTTGCATCTCACTTCATCACACTGCACCATGTCCCCAGGCGAGTGGCAGGGCGTGTGCTCGGAGTTCCAGCGCATGTTGTTCGTGCGCTCTCTCCGTCCCGACCGTCTGTCATCTTGCATCTCACTTCATCACACTGCACCATGTCCCCAGGCGAGTGGCAGGGCGTGTGCTCGGAGTTCCAGCGCATGTTGTTCGTGCGCTCTCTCCGTCCCGACCGTCTGTCATCTTGCATCTCACTTCATCACACTGCACCATGTCCCCAGGCGAGTGGCAGGGCGTGTGCTCGGAGTTCCAGCGCATGTTGTTCGTGCGCTCTCTCCGTCCCGACCGTCTGTCATCTTGCATCTCACTTCATCACACTGCACCATGTCCCCAGGCGAGTGGCAGGGCGTGTGCTCGGAGTTCCAGCGCATGTTGTTCGTGCGCTCTCTCCGTCCCGACCGTCTGTCATCTAGCATCTTACTTCATCACACTGCACCATGTCCCCAGGCGAGTGGCAGGGCGTGTGCTCGGAGTTCCAGCGCATGTTGTTCGTGCGCTCTCTCCGTCCCGACCGTCTGTCATCTTGCATCTCTCACTTCATCACACTGCACCATGTCCCCAGGCGAGTGGCAGGGCGTGTGCTCGGAGTTCCAGCGCATGTTGTTCGTGCGCTCTCTCCGTCCCGACCGTCTGTCATCTTGCATCTCACTTCATCACACTGCACCATGTCCCCAGGCGAGTGGCAGGGCGTGTGCTCGGAGTTCCAGCGCATGTTGTTCGTGCGCTCTCTCCGTCCCGACCGTCTGTCATCTTGCATCTCACTTCATCACACTGCACCATGTCCCCAGGCGAGTGGCAGGGCGTGTGCTCGGAGTTCCAGCGCATGTTGTTCGTGCGCTCTCTCCGTCCCGACCGTCTGTCATCTTGCATCTCACTTCATCACACTGCACCATGTCCCCAGGCGAGTGGCAGGGCGTGTGCTCGGAGTTCCAGCGCATGTTGTTCGTGCGCTCTCGACGTCCCGACCGTCTGTCATCTTGCATCTCACTTCATCACACTGCACCATGTCCCCAGGCGAGTGGCAGGGCGTGTGCTCGGAGTTCCAGCGCATGTTGTTCGTGCGCTCTCTCCGTCCTGACCGTCTGTCATCTTGCATCTCTCACTTCATCGTCACCACGCTGGACGAGAAGTTCATCGAGCCGCCGACGCTCGACATCAAGGTAAATCACAGGCATTCATTCGTGCAAGTAGCTTCATTGAATTCCTGAGTACGAAGGGATTAGCTAACGGAAGTTAGTTTAACAAAACAATGTAAGCGACACGACGGTTATTTGAATCACTAGTAAATAAAATTATTTTAGGACGAGTGGAGTAACTCGTCTGCATTCAATCTCGTCGAAGCAGCCAAACTTAGGAAATTTGTTTACGAGGACTGATCATCGTCTTATCCGCATATTATGATATTTTAACCGTAATGTTGAAGTTGGATATAATATGTTAAAAACGAAATTGTTGTTGACAATGAATTAATCCTTGTGCACAGTTGACCACTTTTTAGAAATATTGATTCCCCAAAATGTAAATGTAAAACTGCAATTTTCAGATTTTCAATGACATTGAAAATCTGAAAAGTATAAGCAACAGTGCAAAAACCGCTCATATGAAATACAACACAACACTTCAACATTGACGGTCACCACCGGAGGGCAAATCGGTGTTGGCTACATGTATTGTGACGTAATTGGCAGGTGGTGTTGGAGGACTCGTCTCATCACAGTCCGCTGATCTTCGTGCTGTCGCCGGGAGTCGACCCCACGACCGCGCTGCTTCAGCTGGCAGAGACCACAGGCATGGGCGAGCATTTCTACACGCTCTCCCTGGGACAGGGTCAGGCGCCGTACGCCACGAGGTAGGGGCCCTTCATATCACACACCACCTCTCTCTGGGCCAGGGTAAGCCACGAGGTAGGGGCCCTTCATATCACACACCCCCTCTCCCTGGGCCAGGGGCAGGCGCCGTACGCCACGAGGTAGGGGCCCTTCATATCACACACCACCTCTCTCTGGGCCAGGGTACGCCACGAGGTAGGGGCCCTTCATATCACACACCCCCTCTCCCTGGGCCAGGGGCAGGCGCCCTACGCCACGAGGTAGGGGCTCGTCATATAAGAGACCTATACCTACTAACGGAGAGAGTCATATAGCTCAGCAAGACTTAGAACTTACCTCTGCGTTGACCGAGTGTGTCCAACATATCAAGACAACGCCGACACAAACCAACAGGTGTCCAACACTGTTCACCGCAACCATGTTGGCTTCAATGCAGCGTCAGTCACCAGATCTGTATTTATAACTGAGAGTGCCGTCAATATGGCGCCAGAAGACAACAGAAACATTGCACATGACGCGCTAATGGGCCGGAACATTATTGTAGGGTTGATGAGGGACACAGCTTAGCTGATCATTAGTAATTGACTCTTAGTGGGAAAGCATAAAAATTCCACAGGAATGTTGGAGTGTTTCTACAGTACAAAACAATGACATTGCATTGAATTAAATTCTATAACAGTTTCCACATCGTTAATGTGTTAGATAAATGTACTAAGTAAAACATTCAGAGAACCGCGTTAAAGAGATAACCCCGATATCTCCGATCGGATATCTCCGATGCCGATAAGTGCAACATCTCCAACAAAACAATCATATAAACCACTCACTCAAGGACAACTATACTACATTAATCAATTGTTGGATGGGTGACCATTAAACTCTGGCTAGCTAGTTGCTGCCGTTGGGCCAGTGTAGTCCAGTAATTCTTGAAAAAAAATCAGCATAACCCACCACTAATTGCAACAGAAGCGTTTTTGACACTATTCGATTCAGAAAAGTGTCCTCTACAACATATCAACCAAAATCGACCGAAATCGCTGTACGGAAAAAGGGTTTTAATGACTTTTAAGTTAATTTCCCATGTTAATTCCATCTTGCAAAAATAAAAACATTCATGTAACCCCGATTTTGACGAAACTTGGCAGAATTGTTCGCCCTCCTAAATGAACACAAATAGCTCTCTGAGCGTTTTCCTCTAAATCTCATCGTTTGGGAAATATGGACCTCGCAAAACGTCAAATTACACTCAAAGTGACCTAAATCGTCGAAAACGTGACTTTTCAATGAGCCATATTTCCCAAACGATGAGATTTAGAGGAAAACGCTCAGAGAGCTATTTGTGTTCATTTAGGAGGGCGAACAATTCTGCCAAGTTTCGTCAAAATCGGAGTTACATGAAAAAAAAATATTTTGCAAGATGGAATTAACATGGGAAATTAACTTAAAAAGTCATTAAAACCCTTTTCCGTACAGCGATTTTGGGTGATTTTGGATATGTTGTAGAGGGCATTTTTCTGAATCGATTCATGTATTGAAACCTTCTGTTGCAATTAGTGGTGGGTATAATCACACAATTACTGGACTAATGGGGTATTTGGGGGTTAGTGTGACGACCTCCATCCACCTGTTATCAGTCTCTCGACGGCGCGGGTTGTGGAGACCCGTGCTGTGAATGTCACACCGTCTATCGGATGGGACGTTAAGCCGTTGGTCCCATCTTTCATAGAAAAAGGCTACACACCTTAGGGTTTTCTCTATTCCCTTCTCTATATACATTCTCCCCTTATTAGAATTGTATGTCGCTGAGGATGTAGACAAATAATGGATCGCGTAATGTTTTTTGTCATGATGCTGAGTCATCGTGAGGAAAGAATGATTGTACCTCATTCCTGCAGACTGATCGAGGGCGGAGTGGAAGAAGGCAACTGGGTGTTCCTGGCCAACTGTCACCTCTCTCTGAGCTGGATGCCGAGCCTGGACAAGATCGTGGAGAGTCTGCAGACGGGTCACGTGCATCCTCGCTTCAGACTCTGGCTGAGCTCGAGTCCGCATCCGGACTTCCCCATCTCCATCCTCCAGGCGGGCATCAAGATGACCACGGAGCCGCCCAAGGGAATGCGGGCCAACCTCAAGCGACTCTATCAGGTGGAGAGGAATACTTACTCTTGTGACAGTCTTGAGAGCATTGCATTAGCGTGAGAAGGAAGAATAACCTCCACTCTCGAGTATTTATTCTCAGGATAAGCCGAGATTTGTAGCTCAACAAATCATTACTTTCCAGCATCAATCTTTTTGCTACATCGATATCTTCAAAATGAAGGTGGTAAGAACGGAGAGATGTTTTGTTTTCTTGAAATAGAGTGTCGAATACTGGCCTATGTAGCATTTATGTAGGTAGTACCTTGATACTTTGAGGGTTTTCTACGTCCATTTATCTAAAACATTATCATTCTCAACAACCGTTCCAATCAACACAGAACGAATCTTCGTCAACTGTAATATCCCCTTAAATTCCGAACATTGGGAAGTGTTGTGATACATATTAGGTACTTCAAATAACTTCTGCATCTTGAGGTTCAAAAGAACCCTGATCCCATTATTGGAATTACTTACAATTACCACTAAAAGCTTGTTTGCTAACTACAGGGGCAGTCACCTCCGCCACTGCATCAAGCGTCTCTGAATGACGAACTACTTGTGTTACAGCTGGTGTCTGAGCCGCAGTTCGAGGCCTGCAAGGAGCACACCAAGCATCTCTGAATGACGAACTACTTGTGTTACAGCTGGTGTCTGAGCCGCAGTTCGAGGCCTGCAAGGAGCACACCAAGCATCTCTGAATGACGAACTACTTGTGTTACAGCTGGTGTCTGAGCCGCAGTTCGAGGCCTGCAAGGAGCACACCAAGCATCTCTGAATGACGAACTACTTGTGTTACAGCTGGTGTCGGAGCCGCAGTTCGAAGCCTGCAAGGAGCACACCAAGCATCTCTGTATGACGAACTACTTGTGTTACAGCTGGTGTCTGAGCCGCAGTTCGAGGCCTGCAAGGAGCACACCAAGCATCTCTGAATGACGAACTACTTGTGTTACAGCTGGTGTCTGAGCCGCAGTTCGAGGCCTGCAAGGAGCACACCAAGCATCTCTGAATGACGAACTACTTGTGTTACAGCTGGTGTCTGAGCCGCAGTTCGAGGCCTGCAAGGAGCACACCAAGCATCTCTGTATGACGAACTACTTGTGTTACAGCTGGTGTCTGAGCCGCAGTTCGAGGCCTGCAAGGAGCACACCAAGCATCTCTGAATGACGAACTACTTGTGTTACAGCTGGTGTCGGAGCCGCAGTTCGAAGCCTGCAAGGAGCACACCAAGCATCTCTGTATGACGAACTACTTGTGTTACAGCTGGTGTCTGAGACGCAGTTCGAGGCCTGCAAGGAGCACACCAAGCATCTCTGAATGACGAACTACTTGTGTTACAGCTGGTGTCTGAGCCGCAGTTCGAGGCCTGCAAGGAGCACACCAAGCATCTCTGAATGACGAACTACTTGTGTTACAGCTGGTGTCTGAGCCGCAGTTCGAGGCCTGCAAGGAGCACACCAAGCATCTCTGTATGACGAACTACTTGTGTTACAGCTGGTGTCTGAGCCGCAGTTCGAGGCCTGCAAGGAGCACACCAAGCATCTCTGAGTGACGAACTACTTGTGTTACAGCTGGTGTCTGAGCCGCAGTTCGAGGCCTGCAAGGAGCACACCAAGCATCTCTGAATGACGAACTACTTGTGTTACAGCTGGTGTCTGAGCCGCAGTTCGAGGCCTGCAAGGAGCACATCAAGCATCTCTGAATGACGAACTACTTGAGTTACAGCTGGTGTCTGAGCCGCAGTTCGAGGCCTGCAAGGAGCACACCAAGCATCTCTCAATGACGAACTACTTGTGTAACAGCTGGTGTCTGAGCCGCAGTTCGAGGCCTGCAAGGAGCACATCAAGCATCTCTGAATGACGAACTACTTGTGTTACAGCTGGTGTCTGAGCCGCAGTTCGAGGCCTGCAAGGAGCACACCAAGCATCTCTGAATGACGAACTACTTGGGTTACAGCTGGTGTCTGAGCCGCAGTTCGAGGCCTGCAAGGAGCACACCAAGCATCTCTGAATGACGAACTACTTGTGTTACAGCTGGTGTCTGAGCCGCAGTTCGAGGCCTGCAAGGAGCACATCAAGCATCTCTGAATGACGAACTACTTGTGTTACAGCTGGTGTCTGAGCCGCAGTTCGAGGCCTGCAAGGAGCACACCAAGCATCTCTGAATGACGAACTACTTGTGTTACAGCTGGTGTCTGAGCCGCAGTTCGAGGCCTGCAAGGAGCACACCAAGTATCGCCGTCTCTTGTTCTCCCTCTGCTTCTTCCACGCGGTGCTGCTGGAACGCAAGAAGTTCCAGAGACTCGGCTGGAACGTGGTTTACAGTTTCAACGACTCGGACTTTATCGTGAGTTCAGCCACTTTTATTGGGCATTTTACAATGAATAGTTTTCATTCATTTTAGTACTTGATCTTAACTTATATGTCACTTGAAACTTATTTGAGCTCAAAGAGCTCAAATCGATTGTTTTTATAGTTTTAATTGACTCTGATCCATGCGATATGAAAAGAACTTGCTACGGCATTTGAACGAACATTCCGAGTAGAGTATTTCTCATTCTTCAAACTGTTTTGGTGGAGCAGGAGCTGGACGGACACAAGTTGAACAGATGAACGCTTAACGCAGTAATTAAGGTGGCAGCATATCACGTGACTTTTCAACCAAAAAGCTACACATTTTCATTTGGAAGGGTTCAGTTTAGCAAATACTTCTCACTCATCAGATAAGTTAGGACACACCTGTTGGAACATATCTACGCAGAAAAGAACTGCGAAAATAACTTATTAGATGATTTTACTTCCTTGCACCTAAATATTCTCAAATCAAGACCTGAAGTTTAAGGAAATCCTATGAGTTGCCAAGAACAGCAAACTTTAATCTAATAAAAGGGCACATATGCATCACAAACCTGACACAATTTTGCCAACAAAACATGCGCTCTTTCTTCATCTTTCCAACGAAATGTTGAGATATTAATTATATCCACTATTATGAATGTAATATTTAAAATAACAGCTCTGGGTTTTGACAGCTTTCAAACGCGTACGGATACACACGATTTTCATTTATTTTATTCTTAAACCACTGCAAAAATAAATATTATTGACTGAAAATATTGATAAGCTCCAGTATGCAGTGAATTTACTTCATAAATCACCTTGGATTACTCAGCATGAACGATGTAAGGTATGTACTCATAGGTAACTATTTCTTTTGATCGCATGTAGAGAAATAAAGTCACGTGATATGCATTGGCCTTAAGCTAACACAGTCATTCTAGGAATGCCCTTGGTTGTTGCCATGACAATACTGTCCTAATCGACCGTTTAAAAGTTAGCTGAATATTGACAGACTTGCTCTCATTGATATGCCGACAGTATAGGATTGATCCGAATCGCTCAGCGCTTTTTAACAATTTCTGTTAACAAATTACAAATGTCACACCAGTTGATTTGTCTATGTTTTGAATTATCTGAGATCTTCCATATGATTTCGAAACTTTTTGGGTTACAGTAGGCTTATAAACATACGAGAATAATGAATTCCCTCTCGGAACTGTAGGTAGTTATGTATGGAATAAGCTACCCATCTTCAGCGTTCGTCGAATCATACTTCAATCACACTTGTGGCTCGAAATGAGGAGTAAATTTACAAAATAAGTTATGATAACAGTTCGACTGTTGTTTGTTATCATGTGAACTCTGTACTGACATCCGCCAGGTGTCGGAGAACCTGCTGTCCATCTACCTGGATGAGTACTCCAAGACGCCGTGGGACGCGCTCAAGTACCTGATCGCCGGGGTCAACTACGGGGGTCACGTGACCGACGAGTGGGACCGCCGCCTGCTGACCACCTACATCAACCAGTACTTCACGCCGGCCGTCCTCGACACCATGGGCTATCAGTGAGTGCCAGATGTTCATATCCGTTGTCTTGAGAAGAGCTACGACGATATTAAGATCTTACATAAATGCCCATCTATTTAAGAGATTGGGGGTGCGAGCAAAAAGTTAATGTACTGTTTCAATTGAGCGCCAGGGTAAAAGTTAAGTGTGTCATGACCAGGGAACCCCTAGTGGAAGGGCTGCAGAGCAAGGAAAACCACTTAAACAGGAGACACTCGTAAAAGTTAAAACATGAATTTTAATGCAACATCGCTACGCCTTCGGACACAATCTGTCCTATAAATTACATTAGAATAATTCTACATCTCGCTTCCACTACTTACACGACCATCTCCTCCCCACCGCTCTCGGTTGAACTTCCTCAGTCGCCTCGCACCTTCACTGTCGCGATTCCCCAGACATTAGAGAACGCCGAATACGCTAAGTTTCCCTTATATACTGGGGACCGTTCTACGCCCTCTTCCCTGCCAACACCCAGGTTGCCCCGTCGCCACGAGGTCCACGTCAAACATAGTGACCAATTAAATCTACGTAAAAATGCACGTGACGCGGTAGAGCAATTGAACTCAAGTCCCCTTGCAGTAAGACTGCTGACACTTGCGATCTAATTACACTGGCGCGCGTCGACGTGAAGCAATCGCCTGATACTCAGCTGATGAGTGATGACTCGGCACCTGATATCCGGCTATTAGTTGAATTCCAGAACAATTAAATAACTTGGGTTTTGGCAAGAAAAGAGTCTCGGGCTCCATCACAAGTGCAATGGGACGGTTTCAGTACATTTTAATATGAGGACCTGATGAAATTTCACATTTACCGATTGCTGATACGTCAAGTAGTTGCTAAGCTAAATAAGTTTTATATAACCCATTTATGTGTGTGCGCCATTTTACGGAATTATATGACTGGCTTCTGCGGTAATGGCTCCTTGTTCTTTAGGATGGAATGCGGGCCCAATAGCTCCTTGTTCTTTAGGATGGAATGCGGGCCCAATGCTCCTTGTTCTTTAGGATGGAATGCGGGCCCAATGCTCCTTGTTCTTTAGGATGGAATGCGGGCCCAATGCTCCTTGTTCTTTAGGATGGAATGCGGGCCCAATAGCTCCTTGTTCTTTAGGATGGAATGCGGGCCCAATGGCTCCTTGTTCTTTAGGATGGAATGCGGGCCCAATGGCTCCTTGTTCTTTAGGATGGAATGCGGGCCCAATGGCTCCTTGTTCTTTAGGATGGAATGCGGGCCCAATGCTCCTTGTTCTTTAGGACGGAATGTGGGCCCAATGCTCCATGTTCTTTAGGATGGAATGCGGGCCCAATGGCTCCTTGTTCTTAAGGATGGAATGCGGGCCCAATGCTCCTTGTTCTTTAGGATGGAATGCGGGCCCAATGGCTCCTTGTTCTTAAGGATGGAATGCGGGCCCAATGCTCCTTGTTCTTTAGGATGGAATGCGGGCCCAATGGCTCCTTGTTCTTTAGGATGGAATGCGGGCCCAATGCTCCTTGTTCTTTAGGATGAAATGCGGGCCCAATGCTCCTTGTTCTTTAGGATGGAATGCGGGCCCAATGCTCCTTGTTCTTTAGGATGGAATGCGGGCCCAATAGCTCCTTGTTCTTTTGGATGGAATGCGGGCCCAATGGCTCCTTGTTCTTTAGGATGGAATGCGGGCCCAATGGCTCCTTGTTCTTGAGGATAGAATGCGGGCCCAATGGCTTCTTGTTCTTTAGGATGGAATGCGGGCCCAATGGCTCCTTGTTCTTAAGGATGGAATGCGGGCCCAATGGCTCCTTGTTCTTTAGGATGGAATGCGGGCCCAATGGCTCCTTGTTCTTTAGGATGGAATGCGGGCCCAATGGCTCCTTGTTCTTTAGGATGGAATGCGGGCCCAATGGCTCCTTGTTCTTTAGGATGGAATGCGGGCCCAATGCTCCTTGTTCTTTAGGATGGAATGCGGGCCCAATGCTCCTTGTTCTTTAGGATAGAATGCGGGCCCAATGGCTCCTTGTTCTTTAGGATGGAATGCGGGCCCAATGCTCCTTGTTCTTTAGGATGGAATGCGGGCCCAATGGCTCCTTGTTCTTTAGGATGGAATGCGGGCTAAATGCTCCTTGTTCTTTAGGATGGAATGCGGGCCCAATGCTCCTTGTTCTTTAGGATGGAATGCGGGCCCAATGGCTCCTTGTTCTTTAGGATGGAATGCGTGCCCAATGCTCGTTGTTCTTTAGGATGGAATGCGGGCCCAATGGCTCCTTGTTCTTTAGGATGGAATGCGGGCCCAATGGATCCTTGTTCTTTAGGATGGAATGCGGGCCCAATGCTCCTTGTTCTTTAGGATGGAATGCGGGCCCAATGCTCCTTGTTCTTTAGGATGGAATGCGGGCCCAATGCTCCTTGTTCTTTAGGATGGAATGCGGGCTCAATGCTCCTTGTTCTTTAGGATGGAATGCGGGCCCAATGGCTCCTTGTTCTTTAGGATGGAATGCGGGCCCAATGGCTCCTTGTTCTTTAGGATGGAATGCGGGCCCAATGCTCCTTGTTCTTTAGGATGGAATGCGGGCCCAATGGCTCCTTGTTCTTTAGGATGGAATGCGGGCCCAATGGCTCCTTGTTCTTTAGGATGGAATCCGGGCCCAATGGCTCCTTGTTCTTTAGGATGGAATGCGGGCCCATGGGCTCCTTGTTCTTTAGGATGGAATGCGGGCACAATGGCTCCTTGTTCTTTAGGATGGATTGCGGGCCCAATGCTCCTTGTTCTTTAGGATGGAATGCGGGCTTAATGCTCCTTGTTCTTTAGGATGGAATGCGGGCCCAATAGCTCCTTGTTCTTTAGGATTGAATGCGGGCCCAATGCTCCTTGTTATTTTGGATGGAATGCGGGCCCAAATGCTCCTTGTTCTTTAGGATGGAATGCAGGCCCAATGCTCCTTGTTCTTTAGGATGGAATGCGGGCCCAATGGCTCCTTGTTCTTTAGGATGGAATGCGGGCCCAATGGCTCCTTGTTCTTTAGGATGGAATGCGGGCCCAATGGCTCCTTGTTCTTTAGGATGGAATGCGGGCCCAATGGCTCCTTGTTCTTTAGGATGGAATGCGGGCCCAATAGCTCCTTGTTCTTTTGGATGGAATGCGGGCCCAATAGCTCCTTGTTCTTTTGGATGGAATGCGGGCCCAATGGCTCCTTGTTCTTTAGGATGGAATGAGCCAAGGAGCAATTACCGCAGAAACCAGTCATATAATCAAGAACGGCTTCCAGAATTTTAAAACCCGTATTTTACGGAATGTTAACCATGAGAGACTTGATATAAAAGCGACATAATATCAAAATATACCACAAAAGAACAGAGAGGGATTTCCTCAAACTGATGTAGCTTAGCAAGTATTTGAGGACTACTCACGGAAAACAGGAGGTTAATCAGCAGCTATATGCCTATGCTTGCCTACGCTAAGGCCGGGTAGGACCAACTCTGGATTAAGTTTACTATCGATGGTTAACCAATGAATCAAGTTGGCGCGAATTCCACAGCCAATAAGATTCACTAATTTCCACTAACCATCGATAATTAACTTAATCCAAAGTTGGTCCTACCCGGCCTAAGACGAACCCATCGCGCTTAACTTATACGCTGGCCCGCAATCAAAACAGTCCGTGAACATTTTGTTAACATATTAATATTCAAAGTCACCTTGTTTTGCACATTTAAATAGCCAATTAATTTTGATCATTTCAAACGCATTTGTCATATTGCTATTTGAAATATTTTGGTTGATATTCTGTTGTTTTTTAAGATCCGAATCACCAAATTCCTTTAGAATGACCTGTTTCTACTGAGAGTTCACCTAGTTCAGATTTAAGACATGATCTTGGCGCAAGATATTGACGAGCACCTCCCTGTCCGTCAGACTGACGTCACTGAACGAGTACCGCATCCCGCACGACGGCAACCTCGCCTCCTACGAGATGTACGTCGCCAAGCTGCCGGCCGTGGACCAGCCGGAGCTGTTCGGACAGCACAGCAACGCTGACATCGCCTCCCTCATCACGGAGACCAGGGCGTTGTGCGCCACGCTCATCTCACTGCAGGCCCAGGTTAGTGGTGCACTTCCAGCCGGAGCTGTTCGGACAGCACAGCAACGCCGACATCGCCTCCCTCATCACGGAGACCAGGGCGTTGTGCGCCACGCTCATCTCACTGCAGGCCCAGGTTAGTGGTGCACTTCCAGCCGGAGCTGTTCGGACAGCACAGCAACGCCGACATCGCCTCCCTCATCACGGAGACCAGGGCGTTGTGCGCCACGCTCATCTCAATGCAGGCCCAGGTTAGTGGTGCACTTCCAGCCGGAGCTGTTCGGACAGCATAGCAACGCCGACATCGCCTCTCTCATCACGGAGACCAGGGCGTTGTGCGCCACGCTCATCTCACTGCAGGCCCAGGTTAGTGGTGCACTTCCAGCCGGAGCTGTTCGGACAGCACAGCAACGCCGACATCGCCTCCCTCATCACGGAGACCAGGGCGTTGTGCGCCACGCTCATCTCACTGCAGGCCCAGGTTAGTGGTGCACTTCCAGCCGGAGCTGTTCGGACAGCACAGCAACGCCGACATCGCCTCCCTCATCACGGAGACCAGGGCGTTGTGTGCCACGCTCATCTCACTGCAGGCCCAGGTGACGTTCAGTTGCACCCAGGTGACCTGGAGGCGTATTCTAGAACGTTAATTCCATTCTGATGGAATCTGGTCACGGTCATAAGGATTAACATTGCACCGAATCAGATTCCATCAGAATTGGGTATTTAAAGGTTCTGGAATAGGCCTTCTGTGACCCTATTTTGCAACTATATTTCTAATTGAAAGGTTGGGATCGCTTACGTTCTGTTTCAAAATGTTAACCGTACAGACATGCTGAATCTAGTGGAGCGGTCGCTCCACCCAGCCAAGTCGTACAGTACACTCACACTCACTCAAAATACCGTTACTGCCTAATAAACTAAGGAGCAGACCAAACACTTTTACTGTAAGCAACAACATGGCATTTTCGGCCTACTGGATCTTAAAATCCGAAAATATCACATTGTTGCAAAATATCTTAATTTCGAGCTATGGCCCACCCCACCCCATATACCAAATTAGGTAACAACAGATTATGCCATTTGCGAGCTAGAAGGCCGTGAAAACAGTGAAATTACACCCCTTTTAAAAGGTATCTGATTATGATTCAGATTCAGATTCAGATTCAGATATCAGGAAACACTGTTGACAGGGCCACAGCCTAAACGGCTAAACCGATCGATCTGAAATTTTTACCACATGTGCACTTTTGGCGTCTGATGATACCTTGTCCTTACAAATTTTTTGTGCCGCCATTTTTAAACCGGAAGTGACGTCATATCTCAAAAACGGATGGACCGATCGGGACGAAACTAGCGCCAAACGATTCGGACGGTCATCTATATAAAATATCAATAGTCTAAATAGAAATGTACTATTACCGAAACCAAATGATGTCATAAAAATAAAAAATCAGACTAAAATCATCTTTTATAACAATATATTCAGAAGGATTTTTATGTTAACATTTATAAATACATACTTTAGGTGGCACTGACGCCAGCCGCCATTTTTAAAACCGGAAGTGATGCCATAACTCGAGAACGGCTGTACCGATTGGAACCAAACTTTTGCTATACTTCATAGCATATTATTTATAGCATTTACATAGCAACAAGCACAACTTTTCTTAGCAACCAAATCACAAAGGCGTATATTTTTAAAGAAATAATGGTCTTTGGTGCCACAATATAATGTTACAAGCTGTAAGAATAAACTGAAAAAAGGAGTGATATCCCCATAAAAAACACTCCGTGTAAAAATACCAGCCAAGTCTCTTCAACTAAAAAAAATAGAAGAAATCTAAAAATTCAGCACTGAAAAGTAGTAATATCAAAAAATTGGCCAAGTCAAAACTTTTCAAAAAATACTTGGCGCATCGTTTTTTTAGGACATGTATAGATGAGTACTTTTCATTTCCTGCCTACTTCTATACTATTTATATGCACGATGCGCCAAGTATTTTTTGAAAAGTGTAGACTTGGCCAATTTTTTGATATTACTACTTTTCAGTGCTGAATTTTTAGATTTCTTCTTTTTTTTTTAGTTGAAGAGACTTGGCTGGTATTTTTACACGGAGTGTTTTTTATGGGGATACAAATATTCTCTAACAGAATCAAGTAAATCAGAAAAACATGTGCTTCAATCTGCGACTGTTTAATATTAATTCTTCAAGATAAGTGTTACCTTGTATGTTCTAAATATGGACAAAGCGAATTCTTGCATAACAATAGACAGAAAACCAGCTGATGATTCTACCGAACCCAATAATTCGTTGGCACGACCCTTGCATAAGGAGCTCAATCCAAATAAGATGTGAAAATATTCAATGTGCACCATTACCTTGACTACCAACCTGTTGCTTGTAGGTGAGCACTGGGTCGGGAGAGAGCAAGGAAGACAAGGTGCAACAGTTGGCCGCCGACGTGCTCTCCAAGATCCCGCCTCCCATCGACTACGAGATGACGGAGAAGCTGATCGGCGCCAACAAGTCGCCCCTCGACGTCGTTCTCCTACAGGTCAGTAGGACGACCGGAAGTGAAGACATAAAGACATACATACAGACAGACATCCTTGCAGACATACTGGAAGTCACCCACACCAGTGACTTAATGTCTCTCGACGGCGCGGGTTGTGCTGTGAATGTCACACCGTCCTTCGGATGGGACGTTAAGCCGTTGGCCCCTTTGGTATCTTTCAAGGAGTAGGCTACATGCAACCGGGTTTCCTCTCCTCCCATCTCTGTATTACATTCTAGCTTGTGGAATTTTATTCCGACGAGGATATAGAAAATAATACTAAGACAAGTCATTGACAATGTTGTACAGGAGGTGTCGCGCTACAACGTGCTCCTGGTGGCGATCATCACGTCCCTGGTGGAGCTGCAGCGCGGCATCGCCGGCCTGGTGGTGATGTCGACTGCACTGGAGGACGTGTTCACGTGCATGTCATGTTGTACAGGAGGTGTCGCGCTACAACGTGCTCCTGGTGGCGATCATCACGTCCCTGGTGGAACTGCAGCGCGGCATCGCCGGCCTGGTGGTGATGTCGACTGCACTGGAGGACGTGTTCACGTGCATGTCATGTTGTACAGGAGGTGTCGCGCTACAACGTGCTCCTGGTGGCGATCATCACGTCCCTGGTGGAACTGCAGCGCGGCATCGCCGGCCTGGTGGTGATGTCGACTGCACTGGAGGACGTGTTCACGTGCATGTCATGTTGTACAGGAGGTGTCGCGCTACAACGTGCTCCTGGTGGCGATCATCACGTCCCTGGTGGAGCTGCAGCGCGGCATCGCCGGCCTGGTGGTGATGTCGACTGCACTGGAGGACGTGTTCACGTGCATGTCATGTTGTACAGGAGGTGTCGCGCTACAACGTGCTCCTGGTGGCGATCATCACGTCCCTGGTGGAACTGCAGCGCGGCATCGCCGGCCTGGTGGTGATGTCGACTGCACTGGAGGACGTGTTCACGTGCATGTCATGTTGTACAGGAGGTGTCGCGCTACAACGTGCTCCTGGTGGCGATCATCACGTCCCTGGTGGAGCTGCAGCGCGGCATCGCCGGCCTGGTGGTGATGTCGACTGCACTGGAGGACGTGTTCACGTGCATGTCATGTTGTACAGGAGGTGTCGCGCTACAACGTGCTCCTGGTGGCGATCATCACGTCCCTGGTGGAACTGCAGCGCGGCATCGCCGGCCTGGTGGTGATGTCGACTGCACTGGAGGACGTGTTCACGTGCATGTCATGTTGTACAGGAGGTGTCGCGCTACAACGTGCTCCTGGTGGCGATCATCACGTCCCTGGTGGAGCTGCAGCGCGGCATCGCCGGCCTGGTGGTGATGTCGACTGCACTGGAGGACGTGTTCACGTGCATGTCATGTTGTACAGGAGGTGTCGCGCTACAACGTGCTCCTGGTGGCGATCATCACGTCCCTGGTGGAGCTGCAGCGCGGCATCGCCGGCCTGGTGGTGATGTCGACTGCACTGGAGGACGTGTTCACGTGCATGTCATGTTGTACAGGAGGTGTCGCGCTACAACGTGCTCCTGGTGGCGATCATCACGTCCCTGGTGGAGCTGCAGCGCGGCATCGCCGGCCTGGTGGTGATGTCGACTGCACTGGAGGACGTGTTCACGTGCATGTCATGTTGTACAGGAGGTGTCGCGCTACAACGTGCTCCTGTTGGCGATCATCACGTCCCTGGTGGAACTGCAGCGCGGCATCGCCGGCCTGGTGGTGATGTCGACTGCACTGGAGGACGTGTTCACGTGCATGTCATGTTGTACAGGAGGTGTCGCGCTACAACGTGCTCCTGGTGGCGATCATCACGTCCCTGGTGGAGCTGCAGCGCGGCATCGCCGGCCTGGTGGTGATGTCGACTGCACTGGAGGACGTGTTCACGTGCATGTCATGTTGTACAGGAGGTGTCGCGCTACAACGTGCTCCTGGTGGCGATCATCACGTCCCTGGTGGAACTGCAGCGCGGCATCGCCGGCCTGGTGGTGATGTCGACTGCACTGGAGGACGTGTTCACGTGCATGTCATGTTGTACAGGAGGTGTCGCGCTACAACGTGCTCCTGGTGGCGATCATCACGTCCCTGGTGGAGCTGCAGCGCGGCATCGCCGGCCTGGTGGTGATGTCGACTGCACTGGAGGACGTGTTCACGTGCATGTCATGTTGTACAGGAGGTGTCGCGCTACAACGTGCTCCTGGTGGCGATCATCACGTCCCTGGTGGAACTGCAGCGCGGCATCGCCGGCCTGGTGGTGATGTCGACTGCACTGGAGGACGTGTTCACGTGCATGTCATGTTGTACAGGAGGTGTCGCGCTACAACGTGCTCCTGGTGGCGATCATCACGTCCCTGGTGGAACTGCAGCGCGGCATCGCCGGCCTGGTGGTGATGTCGACTGCACTGGAGGACGTGTTCACGTGCATGTCATGTTGTACAGGAGGTGTCGCGCTACAACGTGCTCCTGGTGGCGATCATCACGTCCCTGGTGGAGCTGCAGCGCGGCATCGCCGGCCTGGTGGTGATGTCGACTGCACTGGAGGACGTGTTCACGTGCATGTCATGTTGTACAGGAGGTGTCGCGCTACAACGTGCTCCTGGTGGCGATCATCACGTCCCTGGTGGAGCTGCAGCGCGGCATCGCCGGCCTGGTGGTGATGTCGACTGCACTGGAGGACGTGTTCACGTGCATGTCATGTTGTACAGGAGGTGTCGCGCTACAACGTGCTCCTGGTGGCGATCATCACGTCCCTGGTGGAACTGCAGCGCGGCATCGCCGGCCTGGTGGTGATGTCGACTGCACTGGAGGACGTGTTCACGTGCATGTCATGTTGTACAGGAGGTGTCGCGCTACAACGTGCTCCTGGTGGCGATCATCACGTCCCTGGTGGAGCTGCAGCGCGGCATCGCCGGCCTGGTGGTGATGTCGACTGCACTGGAGGACGTGTTCACGTGCATGTCATGTTGTACAGGAGGTGTCGCGCTACAACGTGCTCCTGGTGGCGATCATCACGTCCCTGGTGGAGCTGCAGCGCGGCATCGCCGGCCTGGTGGTGATGTCGACTGCACTGGAGGACGTGTTCACGTGCATGTCATGTTGTACAGGAGGTGTCGCGCTACAACGTGCTCCTGGTGGCGATCATCACGTCCCTGGTGGAGCTGCAGCGCGGCATCGCCGGCCTGGTGGTGATGTCGACTGCACTGGAGGACGTGTTCACGTGCATGTCATGTTGTACAGGAGGTGTCGCGCTACAACGTGCTCCTGGTGGCGATCATCACGTCCCTGGTGGAACTGCAGCGCGGCATCGCCGGCCTGGTGGTGATGTCGACTGCACTGGAGGACGTGTTCACGTGCATGTACGAGGGACGCGTCCCGGCTGCCTGGACCAAGGCCTACGCCTCCTTGAAGCCGCTGGGCTCGTGGACACGTGACCTCGCGTTGCGCGTGGAGCACTTCACTGCCTGGGCGGAGACCACGCATGCGCCGGTGTTCTTCTGGCTGTCGGCGTACACGTTCCCCACCGGCTTCCTCACGGCGGTGCTGCAGGTACAGTCACAGGCACATGTTCCTAGCAGCAGGTACAGTCACAGGCGCATGTTTCTCAAGGCAGGTACATTCACAGGCACATGTTCCTCAAGGCAGGTACAGTCATATGGAGGTGAATAATATATTTTGGAATAGTCAAATACAGGATTGATACATCAATGCATCAATGATACATCAGCAAATCCTAAAGATAAAACCAGGTAATTCTCATTCCAAAAAAAAATAAAAAATGATTCCAGCAACCTCTCAATTTAATTAACAGGATTGACTTCTGAACGGTCCATATATTTCTCAAGGGAGGTACAGTCATCGCTGGTGCTTTCTATAATCGCCATAATAACTTTAGCAACGGTAGATACCAGAGAGTTATACTAACTAGTTTATTAGCATGTCTTGTCTAGCAGAGTGCGAGAAATGTTTTTCAACACATTCCATACGAGACGTTAGCTTAACTTCTAAATGAGGATCGTATCGATGAGTCAAATTCAGAGTGTGCATAAGAGTTTTACATATAAAGACTTTTGTGTTCAGAATAATAATCGACACATAATGTTCGAGTTTATACTTGTATTAATTCACCGTGTGTTTGTGACCTACTCTGACCTCTCTTGATCTCCTGGCAGACGACTGCGCGCGCCGCTAAGACCTCCATCGACTCGCTGGCGTGGCAGTTCACCGTGTTCACGCCGGACGACCGCTCGCACACGACGGCGCCCAAGGACGGCGACGGGGTGTTCGTCAGAGGACTGTACCTGGAGGGCGGAGGCTGGGACAAGCAACACAACCATCTGGTCGAGCCCAAACCCATGCAGCTCGTGTGTGCCATGCCGCTGATTCACTTCAGGCCAGTCGAGCAGAGTCAGAAGAAGGTAGCGTTCACTTCTCATGTACACTAGCAGGGACAAGCAACACAACCATCTGCTCGAGCCCAAACCCATGCAGCTCGTGTGTGCCATGCCGCTGATTCACTTCAGACTAGTCGAGCAGTGTCAGAAGAAGGTAGCGTTCACTTCTCATGTACACTAGCAGGGACAAGCAACACAACCATCTGGTCGAGCCCAAACCCATGCAGCTCGTGTGTGCCATGCCGCTGATTCACTTCAGACTAGTCGAGCAGTGTCAGAAGAAGGTAGCGTTCACTTCTCATGTACACTAGCAGGGACAAGCAACACAACCATCTGGTCGAGCCCAAACCCATGCAGCTCGTGTGTGCCATGCCGCTGATTCACTTCAGGCCAGTCGAGCAGAGTCAGAAGAAGGTAGCGTTCACTTCTCATGTACACTAGCAGGGACAAGCAACACAACCATCTGGTCGAGCCCAAACCCATGCAGCTCGTGTGTGCCATGCCGCTGATTCACTTCAGACTAGTCGAGCAGTGTCAGAAGAAGGTAGCGTTCACTTCTCATGTACACTAGCAGGGACAAGCAACACAACCATCTGGTCGAGCCCAAACCCATGCAGCTCGTGTGTGCCATGCCGATGATTCACTTCAGACCAGTCGAGCAGTGTCAGAAGAAGGTAGCGTTCACTTCTCATGTACACAAGCAGGGACAAGCAACACAACCATCTGGTCGAGCCCAAACCCATGCAGCTCGTGTGTGCCATGCCGCTGATTCACTTCAGACTAGTCGAGCAGTGTCAGAAGAAGGTAGCGTTCACTTCTCATGTACACTAGCAGGGACAAGCAACACAACCATCTGGTCGAGCCCAAACCCATGCAGCTCGTGTGTGCCATGCCGCTGATTCACTTCAGACCAGTCGAGCAGTGTCAGAAGAAGGTAGCGTTCACTTCTCATGTACACTAGCAGGGACAAGCAACACAACCATCTGGTCGAGCCCAAACCCATGCAGCTCGTGTGTGCCATGCCGCTGATTCACTTCAGACTAGTCGAGCAGAGTCAGAAGAAGGTAGCGTTCACTTCTCATGTACACTAGCAGGGACAAGCAACACAACCATCTGGTCGAGCCCAAACCCATGCAGCTCGTGTGTGCCATGCCGCTGATTCACTTCAGACTAGTCGAGCAGAGTCAGAAGAAGGTAGCGTTCACTTCTCATGTACACTAGCAGGGACAAGCAACACAACCATCTGGTCGAGCCCAAACCCATGCAGCTCGTGTGTGCCATGCCGCTGATTCACTTCAGACTAGTCGAGCAGAGTCAGAAGAAGGTAGCGTTCACTTCTCATGTACACTAGCAGGGACAAGCAACACAACCATCTGGTCGAGCCCAAACCCATGCAGCTCGTGTGTGCCATGCCGCTGATCCACTTCAGACTAGTCGAGCAGTGTCAGAAGAAGGTAGCGTTCACTTCTCATGTACACTAGCAGGGACAAGCAACACAACCATCTGGTCGAGCCCAAACCCATGCAGCTCGTGTGTGCCATGCCGCTGATTCACTTCAGACTAGTCGAGCAGAGTCAGAAGAAGGTAGCGTTCACTTCTCATGTACACTAGCAGGGACAAGCAACACAACCATCTGGTCGAGCCCAAACCCATGCAGCTCGTGTGTGCCATGCCGCTGATTCACTTCAGACTAGTCGAGCAGAGTCAGAAGAAGGTAGCGTTCACTTCTCATGTACACTAGCAGGGACAAGCAACACAACCATCTGGTCGAGCCCAAACCCATGCAGCTCGTGTGTGCCATGCCGCTGATTCACTTCAGACTAGTCGAGCAGAGTCAGAAGAAGGTAGTATTTGTAAATGGAAAACGGTCGAAATAGCGTTGGAAAACCCGGCGCAACAAATTTTAATCCTTAAATAACGAATCCTGCTGGACTTAAATATCCGGAGGTAGGATACCCAGGCTGATATGCACTTGTTTAACTTCCTTGTATGACGGGTGATCAAGGAAAACTGACGGGGACTTGATTCCTGCTATGATGACAAAGTGGTACCCTGTTCACACTGAGGATTCGATCATGATCCAAATCTCGATTGAGTTGTAAGAACGCAATCGAAATCTGAATCATGATCGAACTCAAGGTCAAACAAAAGAAATCCTGAATTATTTAAAGAACGAAAACCTACAAATGCATGCTCTAATTGCATGTAACAAGCATTATAAAGTTTAACTTGAATCTTGCCTCCATTTTGATTTCGATTGTAATTGAACTGGATCATGATCTAATCCTCAGTGTGAACAGGGTATTTCATACTTATTAGTAGCACTTTTAAATTTTTGCTTCTTGCATTGTTAATTAGGCGCTGTTTTTTTTAACGCTCAAAACTATGAAATTTCCTATACGATTGGAGACCATACCTGTGAACCAGTTGATCTCAAATTTTAATCATGATTTGATGAAATACAAACTTAGGGTTATCACGTGGCACATTTTGAAAATTAAATTGACAAATAGACAAAATAGACAGGAAAAAAGACATCTTTCACCAAAAATCTAATTACTAATAACGAAGCAAAAAAAAATCCACCAAGGGATCAACCTAAGTTTAACTTTTATCTAATCATGGTTAAAATATCATTTCGTCTACCCATTTAGTCTCCAATCGTATCCACAAAAGTGCCTGCAAAACGCGACAAAATCGCTCGCGCTTGCACCACCTTAGATCAACTTCGGTTTATCCCTTGGTAGATTTTTAATTTTTGCTTCATTAATAAGTAATAATTAGTAGATTTTTGGTGAAAAATTTCTATTTTCTTGTCTCAATGAGTGCCGTATGAAATTTAATTTTCAAAATGTGCCACGTGATAACCCTAAGTTTGTCTTTCATCAAATCATGATTAAAATTTGAGATCAATTGGTTCACAGGTATGGTCTCCAATCGTATCGGAAATTTCATAGTTTTAAGCGTTTTTTTTTTTGAAAAACCAGCGCCTAATTAACAATGCAAGAAGCAAAAATTAAAAAGTGCTACTAAAGGTTTGGCCACAATTGTCGTAATGCCTAATGTTTAATGTTTAGTGTTTAATGCTTAATGTCTAATGTATAAGGAGGGCCAGAATAGGTTCTAATTTCAACTGTAGTAGCGCTAGTGTTTCCAGAGCCTCCTGAAGATTTACAGCCTTCATTTGAAACAAAAATCTGCTCTAAAATAAGTAAATTACTTATTTCGTCTTGTCAAACACAATACTATCTAGTTTAATATCTGCAATCTCTCCACTTATCTGCAATTTTAAATGTTGTTGTTATACGTTCTGAATTTCTCCACTGCGCAGCAACAATAGTAAGTATTTCTGATTGGCTTGTCGTAAGGTTTCTGTCATAAGAAATGGATTTTATTCAATTCTTATACCACTGTGACTAAACACTAATCACTATTTCATGTTGTGGCCCATATCACATAAACCCTATCATCCATTTCTCTTATACACTATGAACTAAGCATTAAACATTAGACATTAAGCATTACGACTATTGTGGCCTAGCCTTAATATACATTCAGACTGATCATGTTAACATCCTATCTAGTGGTACGGTCGTTCCACCCAGCCAAGTCGTACTATACACTCACAGTCACTCAACACACCGTAAATGCCTAATAAACTGAGGAGCAGACCAAACACTTTTACTGTAAGCAACAACATGGCATTTTCGGCCTACTGGATCTCAAAATTGAGGAATCTCACATTGATGCGAAATATCTTAATTTCGAGCTATGGCCCACCCTACCACATATGCCAAATTTGGAAACAATAGGTTATGCCATTTGCGAGCTAGAGGGCCGTGAAAACAGTGAAATTACACCCCTTTTTAAAGCTTTCTGATGATGATTATGATGTCAGGAAACGCCGTTATCACCGCCACAGCCTAAACGGCTGAACCGATTGATCTGGAATTTTTACCACATTTGCACTTTTGGCGTCTAAGGTGCCTTTTGTTATGACCGTTTATTTGCCGCCATCTTGAAACCGGAAGTGACGTCATATCTCAAAAACGTCTGGGCCGACTAGAACGAAATTAGCGCCATTCGATTTAGATGGTCATCTATATGAAGATCAATAAAAAAATAATTATTTTCTTTTTTATAAACCGGAAGTGACGTCATAAATACGCAATATTTAACTTATTTCAACAAATTATACTTAAAATAAATACATAATTTACTTACATTGTAACATAGACAAAACAAATTATAAATTCAAGGTTGCAGTGTTCTCGGCCGCCATTCCTGAAACCGGAAGTGACGTCATATATCTAAAACGCCTGTACCGTTTGCAACTGAACTAGCTCCTGCGTATTCATTCTGCAATTCATTTGAAAAATCAATTGTGAAAAATGAATAAACAAATTAACGGTACCGGAAATGGCGGCAGGAACCACTAAATGAAACCGGAAGTGACGTCATATATTACAAACGGCATAACCGATTTTACGGAAATATAGGGATTATGAATTCAGATGGTCGTTCATGAAGTATCAACAGATTGTTTTCTTATTACCTATATATGCACTTTTGGCGTCTGATGATACCTTTGTTCTTATAAATTTTTTGTGCCGCCATTTTTAAACCGGAAGTGACGTCATATCTCAAAACCGGTGGACTGATTAGAACGAAATTAGCGCCATTCGATTAGGATGGTCATCTATATGAAGTATATGAATAAAAATAAAATTTTCTTTTTATATAAACCGGAAGTGACGTCATAAATACGCAATATTTAACTTATTTCATCAAATTATACTTTAATACATATATAATTAACTTACATTGTAACATAGACAATAAAAAATATATTGTCAAGTTGCAGTGTTCACGGCCGCCATTCCTGAAACCGGAAGTGACGTCATGCATCGAAAACACCTGTTCCGATTGCCACTGAACAATTTCCTGTCTATTCATTCTGCAATCTATTTGATAAATCAATTGGGATAAATGCATATACAAATTACCGGTACCGGAAATGGCAGCTGGTACCACTAAATGAAACCGGAAGTGACGTCATATATTGAAAACGGCATGTCCGATTTGACGGAAATTAGCGCTAATGAATTCAGAAGGTCATTCATGACGTATCAACTCGATAAAACCAGATTGTTTTCTTATTACCTATACCGAAATTGACGTCATAAATATGCTAAATGACGTCATTAATATGCTAAAAAACACTAAATTCACCACTTTGTATTTTTAAATAGATATTAAGTACACATACATTGTTAATAATTATAAATTCAAGGTTGCAGTGTTCTCAGCCGCCATTTTCTAAAACCGGAAGTGACGTCATATATCGAAAACGGCTGTACCGATTGCAACCAAATTGTGGAATTCTGTACGACTAATAATGATGAATTCAAGACGACATTATTTTCGGTCGCCATTGTTAAAACCCCGGAAGTGACGTTATATATCGAAATCGGCTGTACCGATTGCAACCAAATTTTTTAATTATGTAGGACTAATAATTATGAAATAAAGACGACATTATTTTCGCCCGCCATTGTCAAAACCGGAAGTGACGTTATACATCGAAAACGGCTGTACCGATTGCAACTAAATTATGTAATTATGTAGGACTTATAACAATGAATTAAAGACGACACTATTTTCGACCTCCATTGTTAAAACCACATTATTTCTGTCCGTCATTTTTAAAACCGGAAGTGACGTCATTTATCGAAAATTGCTGCACAGATTGCAGCTTATTTATGCAATTATGTTTCACTTATAATTATGAATTCAAGGGGGCAGAATTATTGGGCGCCATTTTTTAAACCGGAAGTGACGTTAGATATCGAAAACGGCTGGACCAATTGTAATGAAACTTAGGCTATTCTTCTGGGATAACAATTTAAGCTTACACCAACGCAACTTTTCTTAGTAACCAAATCGGTTGAGGCGTATTTTTTTAAAGTAATTAGTCCTTCTTCCTTCGACATGTGTTACAAGCTGTAGTAATAAACTAACAAAAGAAGTGATATCCCAGAAAAAACACTCCGTGTAAAAAAGGCAGCCAAGTCTCTTTACTTTAAAAAAATCAGCACCGAAAAGGAGTGATATCAAAAAAGGAGCCAAGTCAACGAATTTTCCAAATTTTAATCGTACCATTGAAATAAAAATATATGAAATAAAAATATAAACCCCCGAGTAATACTTAAAAAAAGGACTTGGCGCATCGTTTTTTTAAATACATTTTTCTATCCTAAAAGTAGGAGAACTCTACAAGTATATTTTCCTGAGTATATCACATTCATTTTCGAAGAATCATACTACGTTTCACTATAACTAGTACTCTTACCTGCTGGCAGTTTTGGTATTTTGTCAATATTCAGAAGAAATATTTCTTGGTGATGTCGTTATTTGTTTAATACGGAAGCGGCCTAGTATTCGTTATTGCCACTATTTCTAGGGTCATATTAATAGAAGACTTCTCAACATCGTGACTGAGGGAAATAGCGAAAGCGCTCATTACAAGAAGGCCGTCAATGGGATTTGTATAAGTGACTAGTGCACTGAGCCATGCTGCTCAAATAATTACTGACTAGATTTTTATCTAAAGTAATACGTTTTGTAATTTATGAAATTTATTGGTATAAAATGTTAATTATTAGCAATGAATGACACGACGAGAAGGTTCAAAGTATAATGCTGTATTAGGTATGTTGATGTATGTACCACGAAACTATAGATATACCAATCACAAACACAACTGTTCTGTATTTATTGCTTGTAAGACAAATGCAATATATGTTTCTTTGCGTACTTATATTTAAATTAAATATTTTACAGAATGTTTAATATTTAATTTGACAGCTTTGTCCCAATTTTTTTAGGCATTTCTGAACTACGTAGTATGTGAGTGGCATAAGCTTAAGAATAGAAAAATGTCTTTAAAAAACCGATGCGCCAAGTCCTTTTTTTAAGTATTACTCGGTGGTTTATATTTTTATTTCAATGGTACGATTAAAATTTGGAAAATTCGTTGACTTGGCTCCTTTTTTGATATCACTCCTTTTCGGTGCTGATTTTTTAAAGTAAAGAGACTTGGCTGCCTTTTTTACACGGAGTGTTTTTTTCTGGGATCAAAGCTACACCCACTTATGAAGCAATGTTTCTCTCTCAATTTTCTAAAACGGTCGAGCGCTAGTATCACCTTAAGCGTTGTTTCTGGTTTCAGACCGAGGGCATTTACGTCTGTCCGGCCTACTATTATCCACTGCGCAGTGGAGACACCGGGAGACCCGCGTTCGTCGTCGCTGTGGATCTCAAGGCCGGTCGGGAGTCCTCCGACTACTGGGTCAAGCGCGCCACAGCTCTTCTTCTCTCATTGGCGGAATAACTTGGTGTGCGTGTTTAAGAGTGTCGCTTGTTGTTTTAGGATTTAATAAAACAATTTTGTATCCATCTTGTGTTTATTCATTTTGTTTATTTACGTCTGAAATATTCCCAGGATGTCTCGGAAATGAAAAGTCGGCCTGATGTTCGGTTCCGAATCGACAGAGAATACAGTTGGGTCCTCAGAGGGCTAAAGGTGGGGTTGCTCACGCAAAACTATTGTAGGTGGCGCTCCTGTCCTAACCGTAATAAGAACAAATCAAAATGCCGAGAGAGAGCCAATCAAAATGCAGAGCGGAATGGAATATTTTTAAACCTTGGCGGGAGTTTGATTCAGAGATCTTGGATTCAGAGACCAACCAATCAGAGTGAGCAGTGTTTTTCCAGATAACAAAAAAAATTATCTAGATAAAGATAAGATAACTCAGTTTTTTTGTTATCTAGATAAGATAATAGATAATTTTTTAAGACTTTATCTAGATAAGATAATAGATAACTCTCAGTTATCTAGATAATAGATAAGATAATTTTAATAGAGGAGTTTTAGGGAAAATGCTTGAATTTTGTGAGGCTATTGAGTTCACTAATCAACGTGCTTATTTCAAAAGGACTAGCCTGTATTGTGCTTTTAAACAGAGTCTAATAACTCTATAGGAAAGGCAGAATTCATTTCAATAGGCCCAACTTTCAATACTCTGCTAAATTTTAAACAGACGATTAGAAATATAATGTCATGGCAACAACCAATGACATTTCTTCAATGATCACTAGTGTTAACGTATTTAACAGAGTATTGAAAGACCGATACCCTTGTTGTAATCCAGATTCAAGACAAGTATACTTTGAAAAAACATGTTGTTTTACGTTACATCTGGGAATGAGGGCGTTCGATTTGAATAAATCGCGGGATAATATTTAATATAAAATATTTTTTTTAGACACTGTGTAGTCAATTTGGCTGAAAAGCAATATTAAATTATTGTTATCTATTATCTGGGATTTAGATAATAGATAACAGATGTATTTATCTAGATAAGATAATAGATAAATGATGAAATATTGATCTAGATAAGATAATAGATAACAGAAAGTTATCTAGATGAGTTATCTAGATAACTTTATCTAGATAAGGAAAAACACTGAGAGTGAGACACCTCTAATGCCGCTAGCGCTGCGGGTGAGAGCAAATGGCAGTGAACAACCCCATTGACATGGACGGTCGACCTGAGCGAGAAGAAATTCCGAGCTTCGGATAAAAGATTGAGCTTGGCGTATTGAATTTGTACCGACCACGATGACTGTTCTTTCTTCATCATCATCATCCCACTTTCTTATATTCTTTCTTTCTTCGTTCCATCTTCGTCATTTTCTTCTCTTATTTCTCTCTTCTTCACCCGATTCGACAAGTTTTATTTATAATTAATTATAATTATATTATAATTATATTTATAATTTATAATTCTATGTCGATTGTAAATTATTTTGTTTCTTATTTGTTTAGCTATTTAAATTTTGAACTAAAATCCATTCACCGTAAGAATGACGACCTTGAAAACTTATCTAATAGTCATTGAGCGAGCGAAGCGAGCGTCTCCTTTTGGCTTTTTTGGCACGGACCTCTGTTTTTTTTGTTTTGTTTTTTTTTTTTGTTTTTGGCTGCTAATAGCCGATACACAGGTCGCACCGTTTCACCGATTGATCTGAAATTTTGCACACATGTACAACCAACCTTCTCTGTTTGCAGACCCTAATTTTTTTGAAATCCATGCATTGGTTGAAATTTAAATAAACATCTCCTGATAGGCCAAAAAATGAAAATGGACTTCGACAAATGTGATCGACCTTATATTTTGCATGGTCATTAGGACCAACATTGTCTCTTATATTCAAATCCAAATCCTTCCATTGGTTAAAATTTAAAAAAATATTTCATGTGCTTTTTGAAAATTTATCCAGAACCTTTGACCGATCAACTTAAAATTTTGCATGGTCATCGGGTCCAACATTATCTGTATTTTTGACAATTTTCAGACTAAACTGTGTTTAAATTCAAAAGTTGTCGACAGTTTACGAATATTTTGCTTGTTGGCTATCATATTTCTCGAATTTCATATTTCACGGAACTTCGAATCTTTACTTCAAGGTTGTTAGAGCAGAAACTTTCAAACGTATTATGAAACTGATATGACCGTTTAACATTTTTTTGAACGATATCCTGTGATTTTTGGAAAATAACAAGGAATCGTTCAATCATAAAGGTTCAATCGATCAACTTAAAACTTTGCGTGGTTATTGGGACCAATATTTTAGGAATTGTTGGAGATTTTCATACAAGTCTGTGACGAAATTCAAGAATTATTGGCTTTTTAATTTCGGTTCGAGGTGTTGCGCGTATCCGTGCTCGCTCATCAACGCGTTACTCAGAGCGTTTTCCTAGTTTAGCTTCATTTTGATTGTGACTTTAACCCTTTAACTAGTGACTTAATTTGTTGGTAGGAGAGCTACTAGGAAAACGCTCTGTGTAACGCGTTGATGAGCGAGCACGGACAGGCGCAACACCTCGAACCGAAATTATGTCTATCGAAAATATCATTAAAAGCCAATAATTCTTGAATTTCGTCAGACTCAAGTATAAAAATCTCAAAATTGTCCTAAAACATTAGTCCCAATAACCATGCAAAGCTTGAACCTTTTGAACCTTTCTGATTGAACTGTTCCTCGTTAATATTCAAAAATCACAGGATCTCTTAAAAAAATAGATCTGGGACCACTCATATGATAAAAGTGTGTGTACTTACACAATATTAGATCGATCTGTTGAATGGTCATATCAGTTTCATACGTTTGAAAGTTTCTACTCTAACTACCTTGGAACTATAAGGAGTCGAAGTAGCCGTGATCAACATTTTCGAGATATTTGACAGCCAACACGCAAAATGTCCGTAAAACGTCAATAACTTTTGGATTTAAACATAGATTAGTCTGAAAATTGTCAAAAATGCAGATAATGATAGTCCCAATGACCATGCAAAGTTTTAAGTTGATCAGTCATACGGTTCAAGTTTAAATATAAAAAATAAAATAAAAGATTTTTTTAAATTTTAACCACTGGGAGGATTTGGCTGAAACTTTGTAAGATTGGGTACAATGTTGGTCGCCATGACTTGTCAAAATTTCAAATTGATCGGAACTACCAATCAAAAGATATTTTTTTTAAAATTTGTACCAATCACATGAGCCCGTTCAAAAACGATCCCAGGGACCGCATAGATTACGTTAGTATATGTGCAAAATTTCAGATCGATTGGTTGTGCCGTTTGACCTGGGCAGTGAACACAAAAAAAAACAAAAAAACAAAAAAAAACACACAGAGAAAGTGCCGTAAGAGTACCGTGGTGACGCTCGCTACGCTCGCTCAAAAAATTATTTTTCCTTATGTTTTCTATTTTTGAGCAAGAGAAGCGAGCGTCTCCTTTTGGCTCTTTTGGCACGGACCTCTGTTTTTTTTTTTTTTTTTTTTTTTTTGCTATTAACCGATACACAGGTTGCACCGTTTTAGCGATCGATCTGAAATTTTGCACACATGTAAAACCAACCTTCTCTGTTAGCAGACCCTAATTTTTTGGAAATCCATTCATTGGTTAAAATTTAAATAAATATCTCCTGATAGGCTGAAAAATGAAAACGGTATTCGATAATTAATATTTTGGCTATACAGGTCAGAGTTTTTCATCGAACGAGCTGAAATTTCGCACACATGTAGAGACAACCTTTTCTGTTTGCAGACCTTAATTTTTTTGAAATCCATTAATTGGTTAAAATTTAAATAAATATCTCCTGATAGGCTGAAAAATGAAAACGGTCTTCGATAATTCTGATCAAACTCATATTTTGTGATCATTAAGACCAACATTGTCTCTTATTTTACAAAATTTCATCCCAATCAGTTAAGAACGTTTGAACTTATCGACATTTTTAATATCTGTCAGTAATGAAGTATCGAAATAAATGTTTTCCAGTGCCAATTGAATAGACAACATCATAAATTATCTAGTTAGCTCTGCTTTTCAAAAAATTTCATATGCAGTACCGTGAGTCAAGTATCTATTATTGTTTTTCAACAATTAATCATAACCGTAATAGATACTTGGATCACGGTACTGCATATGAAATTTTTTGAAAAGCAGAGCTAACTAGATAATTTATGATGTTGTCAATTGATTCTGATTTTCTCTATGTAGGTACCAGGGTGCTTAGATGCTATTTTCATGTTTCGATGAAAAGCATATCCCAGAAAAAAACACTCCGTGTAAAAAAGGCAGCCAAGTCTCTTTACTTTAAAAAAATTCAACACCGAAAAGGAGTGATATCAAAAAAGAAGCCAAGTCAATGACATTTCCAAAAATTTAATCGTATCTTTGAAATGAAAGTATAAACACCGAGAAATACTCTCCAAAAGGACTTGGCGCATCGTTTTTTTAAAGACATCATTCTATCCTTTAAGTGGAAAGAAATTTACAATTAGGTACATTTTCCTCTTTTTTTTAGAGCCAGTATCTATGAATCAAGCTACTTTAAGTAATGGCTATTTTATAGTTTTGACAATGGCGATAGAAGAAAGATTTCATGTTGTAATAGATAAGTAATGTAAGGATGGAAGAATTAAATAACAATTGGAAGTGGGCTCATTTATATTTTTATAGCACTGTTAATATGGTGATATTAGAAGGGTATGTTTTCATACTTTGATCTTAATTGAGGGAAATCATGAAACGTTGTAAAATAATTACTAACTATCTATGGAACACTATTATATATTTTTGAAGTGTCAAGTGTATAAAGTTAAAAAATTTAAAGAAATTCCGTGTGCCGTCTCTGTGTACTTTGTGAAATGTATTGTTATAACATGCGGATTAATAGAAATGTATTTCATGATGCGAAGGTATAACGCATGAGACTTAATTATGTTGACCACAAAACAATATTACGAAGATAACTATTGTGTATTTATAGAAAACATAGGCAACAAGTTTCATAGCGTATATATTCAAATAGAAAATATTTTACAGTAGGTATGTAGGTATAATATGTAATTGAAAGTTGTGTCCCTATTATTCTAAAAATTCTAAATGACGGTTGTATATAAATGGCATATGCTTATGAATAGAAAAATGTCTTTAAAAAAACGATGCGCCAAGTCCTTTTGTAAAGTATTTCTCGGTGTTTATACTTTTATTTCAAAGATACGATTAAATATTTGGAAATGTCATTGACTTGGCTTCTTTTTTGATATCACACCTTTTCGGTGTTGAATTTTTTTAAAGTAAAGAGACTTGGCTGCCTTTTTTACACGGAGTGTTTTTTTCTGGGATATCACTTCTTTTGTTAGTTTATTCATACAGCTTGTAGCACATGTCCTACCAAGGACTAATTTCTTTAAAAAAATACGCCTCAACCGATTTGGTTAGTAAGAAAAGTTGCATTTGGTACAAGCTTAAAATGATTATCCAAGAAGAATAGTCTAAGTTTCGTTACAATCTGTCCAGACGTTTTCGATATCTGACTTCACTTCCAGTTTAAAAAATGGCGCTCAATAATACTGCCGCCTTGAATTCATAAAAGTGCAACATAATTGCATAATTAAGCTGCAATCTCGGCAGTTGTTTTCGATATATGACGTTACTTCCGGTTTTGAAATAGCGGCCGAAAATAATGTCATCTTGAATCCATAAATATAAGGGCTATATAATTACATAATTTGGTTGCAATCGGTACATCTGTTTTCTATAAATGACGTCACTTCCTGTTTTAAATATGGCGGCCAGAAATAATGTTGTCTTGAATTCATAATTATAAGTCCAACATAATTAGATAATTTAGTTGCAATCGGTACAGCCGTTTTCGACATATGACGTCACTTTCGGTTTTAACAATGGCGGTCGAAAATAATGTCGTCTTTAATTCAAAAATATAAGTCCTACATAATTACATAATTTAGTTGCAATCGGTACAGCCGTTTTCGATATATGACGTCACTTCCGGTTTTAACAATGGCGGTCGAAAAAAATGTCGTCTTTAATTCAAAAATATAAGTCCTACATAATTACATAATTTAGTTGCAATCGGTACATCCGTTTTTGATATATGACGTCACTTCCGGTTTTAACAATGGCGGCCAAAAATAATGTCGTCTTGAATTCATAATTATTAGTCCTACACAATTCCAAAATTTGGTTACAATCGATACAGCCGTTTTCGATATATGACGTCACTTCCGGTTTTTGCAAATGGCGGCCGAGTACACCGCAATCTTGAATTTATAATTATTCACAATGTATGTTTACTAAATATCTATTTAAAAGTATAGGTTGGGGAATTAAGTGTCATTTAGCATATTAATGGCGTCATTTAGCATATTTATGACGTCATTTCCGGTATAGGTAATAAGAAAACAATCTAGTTCTATCTAGTTGATACTTCATGAATGACCTTCTGAATTCT
>OW203772.1:2374726-2467374 GCA_934045905.1 Leuctra nigra
GAAGTACGGCAATCCTTTCCAAATTTGTGAGTGTGTTATTAAAATTAGTGTTGTTGAGCAGATTGTTTATCTTGGGTTAACTGTGGATAGATTTTTTACCTGGAGACCCCATATCGAAAAGGTTTGTAGTAAAATTAGATCTTGCGCGTTCTCCATTTATCGCCTGCAATTTGTTTTGCCTTTTAAATTATTACGTTAAGTGTATTCCGCACTTGTTGAATCACACTTGTTATATGGGTTGTTAGCTTGGGGAAATGCTTCCGATTATTTCGTCCACAGGATTGTCGCTTTGCAAGATAAAATTATAAGTACAATTGTTCCTCATCACCTAAAATTCAATTTAGATTATAATATTTCCAGATATTATTTAGAATGTAATTTTTTACCTGTGCAATTACTTTATAAATATCGTTTAATTTTAAAGTATTATTTCAGTGATGAACACAAAAAATTACAAAATCATCTAGTTAATACTCGCTTAGCATTGCTTCAAAAGTATTATATTCCTCCTTGGTGCAACAAGAATGGCAAACGTAGACTTGATTATATTGTACCAATTACTTTCAACTTACTTCCTGATAATCAAAGATCTCATGAATCCTTCTCTAAACTTAAAGTGTCTCTGAAATCATGGCTTTTCTCGACTATGTCTACTGATTAGTTTTAATTTTGTATGATTTAATTATGATTGTGTAATTTGGTAACATTGTTACATGTAAAGAATTCACCCACTTCTAATATTGAAACCCGATTTAATTATTGTTATTTGCTATTTTTTTTAATATGAATTGCCTTTTTTTGATTACTATAATGTGTGTATTTTCCTTTTTCTTTGTACATTTGTTTGAAACTCCGTAAATGCGTTCTATTGTTACTGTTTTTATTTGTGTGAATCATCTCCACAGATGAGCTACATGTAGCTTTGTGGAATTATGTACTTGTATTATTTTCTTGTTATTAATAAAGGAGTTAAAAAAAAATATTCTGAGTATATTTTCAATATAATTTGACATTTTCAGCTTGACGTCGTTAGTAGTTTTGAAGGAAGTTTTCTGGACGCGCGCTATTTCTGTATTTCTGTAATGGAAGACAAGTAATACTCACTGCAATCTATGTCTTCCATGCTGGGTGAAGTTAGTGGAGTGCCGTCCTTCTCCACACACCAACACATCCCACTAGAAATGATACATTGCTCAGGCGCGTAGAAGCCGTCCGCGTCGCAAACCGGTACGTAGCCTCCTGCGCATTGCAATATCACACTGTAGCCCATCAATATATCAGAAATCCAGAGTCTAATTAATCACTTTTCTAGTAAAACGCACCGATAATAATAAAAAACGACAAGTGAAATAATCTTAACATTATATTAGAGTGATTTCAAAAGATATTTTAAATCAATATTGATTATGATCAGATATATTGAAAACCATTTTGATATTTCATCCATAATCAAGAGTTATTACTTTCATTTTGATAAGTGAAAAATAAATGGATCTGCAAACCGAAAAGTTGGTATTTGAATGCGTGCAAAATTTCAGATCGATTTTTGAAACAATGCGATCGTGTATCGCGGTATGTAACAAAAGTATCCCCAGTTCAAGACTACACTATCTCAAAAAACATATTGTTTTTTACATACATGTTGTTACTTATAGGTTCTCTCCTATTACGTCCAATAAGGGAAATTCTTTGTCATTCCATAATTTGGTCATCCTAGACCACATAACGTTGTATTCCATATAGGTCATTTTCAACTTTTAATTTGTTCAAGACTGCTCAATATGCAAATTTCCTATGCTATTTAAGGATTGTGCAGTATTGTAAACCTGGCGTCAAAACTAAATCCGATACATCGTTATTTGCTGATAGTATGCAGAATTACTCTAGATTTTACCATGACCTGTCTTTAGAAAAATACTTGGGAAAAATGTTATTTCAATAGTTTAAGTTTAGAATTGCTCTAGATTTTGCCATGTTAAATCTGTCTTTAAAAAGAACTTAGTTCAATACTGCACTATCTGCAAATAACGCTGTATATAACAAAGCTGTTATATATTATATTAATTATTATTGCTAATTATAATAATCCAATCAATATTTTGAAAAGTACATAATGCGTATTTCTGTTGAGACTAATTACATAAAGTTAGTGATACCATTTACCTATTATTCTGATTTGCTAGGATTTTGAAATATTAAAACGCCGTTTCTCAGCAATGAAGTTTTGCGATAGTGTAGTCTTGAACCATGTGTTTGGTGTAGTTAAATGGAACTGAAACGTACCAACGAACGACTCCTCCAACGCCTCCTGCCTCTCAACATCGCAGGGTCTCTCCGCCTGAGACAAGACAATGAGAACACGATCAATACTTGAGCCAAGAAATATCTACACCGCGCACAGATAATGTCAATATTAATGAGCACAAAAGTTGAACATAATCATTTCAAATCACAAACATAATAGGTGTGTACTATACATACATATATGATGGAGTTAGATGCAGAACTTAACAATAGGGCATGCCAAAGATAGGACGATAAGTTGTCCGCCGTAAGCGTCATGAGCGTTTTGTGGGAAAGTGTTTCATCTTTATTCTGAAATTCTTTGGTCTAGATTCTTTGGATTACACTCAGCTGATTTTGTTGACAGCCTGACAGTTGACAGTTCAAACCTGTATAGTTATAAAAATTGTCGTTCTAAAGTAATTCCACGCCTAGTAAATAATCATTTAAAGTTGACTTAGGGTCTGGGAGCTGTTGTCAGATGCAGACGATGGTTCTTCGGTTGACGCTCCTAGTGTTGATGTTGGCCCCCAAAAGGGCCGTTTAACACGACGTTTCGACAGACGTGGCTCTGTCAGTGGGCAGAGCTCTGTCAGTGGGCTCTGTCAGTGGCTCTGTCACGTGGCTCTGACGTGGCTTCAGTCTTCACCTGAAGATGACGGAGCCACGTCTGTCGAAACGTCGTGTTAAACGGCCCTTTTGGGGGCCAACATCAACACTAGGAGCGCAAACCGAAGAACCATCGTCTGAATCATTTAAAGTTCCATTGTTACCCTAAAGTCATTGGAAATCATTAGTGTGGGTAGATAACTATTATTAACAAGGAAATTCATACGGTGAAAGGGAAGGCCGTATAATGTATTGTTTAATTGTATTTGGAAGAAACTGTATATTACCACGTATTATCAAAATTTGTTTTTGAGTTTGCTAGGTGTTGCATCTAACCCCTATAATAAAACACACGCATGCACAAAAATAATATGCAATAGTGCATGTAATACTGACACTGTACAATTTCTTCTGTGATCATTTTAATACCTATTACCGATATTACTCTATTTCGTCATATTGCGACCTTCCATACGTTGTCGTTATCACAGTCATACACTCTAAATACGATTGAGGGGAAATCGCTCAAAAATGAGTTAAATCCACTCAAAAATGATACGATTATGATGGTGCACTTTGGTGCACTTTCCATCCCTTTTGAGTGGATTTCTCTCTTTCAAATTAAGCGTGTACAGCTAATTACTTTACATAATATACAATGATAAAGTTTCGAACCCAACTGATTGCATTAACTCACATAATGCAATATCCATTGCAGACTGGCAAGGCAACATACTTCATTCATTTCTCTTGACTTATATGACATTATTTGCTTGGCAATTACTTGCCAAATAATCTTACAAGACAACGATTAACGTCAACCTCGTCACTTAAAAATGGAATATTATCGATATTTTTGTGGATACCCTTTAAGGTACTAGATACCCCTAGAGGTTCAAAATTGCAATTTTAAACATATACCCATTTTTATTGCTGCTGTTTGTTCTATTTAAACAAATTTCAAGATAAAACTAAAAAAAAAAGGTTATTAATTTTTAATTAGTTTTTAATTACAAATATAATGGTATGCTCTTAACATGAATTGCTAAGGTTGTGGTCAAGCTAGACTAATTTTGTAAACTGAATTGTAATCAGTACACATATACAAATGTTCTGTGGAACCTAATTTGTTAAAAAAAATTATCAGAAAATCTAAAAAATAAATCTGAAAATTTGGTGAATATATTTACAGTTTTTTGTCATACAAAGACATACAATTGATTTTATATTATTTTCTCAGAAAAAAAACAAAATTTTGGGCTCCACAGAACATGATCATTTGTCCACTCTGTAGAACATAAAAAATTGTGTTTCTAACTTGAAATTTGGTATAGATTTATCATGTTAGAAGTTGTTACTAAAGTATAGTATTGAGTAAATAACAGTTAAACTGCACACGTGACCAGCTTTTCGGCAGAGGATGTATGATACATAAATAATTAATTGTAAAATAACTACAAGTCTAATCTGCTTCGGGGTTGGTTTATACAAAATAATAAAAAATAATTAATAATATAGTGTAAAAATATGAAAACGTATAATTTTGGGAAGTTCTTGGATTTCTAGGGGTATCTAGTACCTTAAGTAATTTCACAGCTATGAGGGCCTATTCTCAAGTTTGTTAAAAAGTTCGCCTTGCGGAAATGAGCCACTGCACAATGGATTCACCTACTTTATCATTGATAAAACAAACTATTTCACTTGATTTTGCATAGTCGAACATTTTCGCATGCGCTTTCGATTCAATAATAATCACCCAGGATCGCAGGTAGCGACTATTTTTCTGGCAAAGACTTCGTAAATAGGAGAAAAAAATATTTTTATAAAATACCAGTCTTAACATGTTTGAAGTGAAACAAATGGTTGATCCAACTAGATTATGTTTTCAAATGTCATTTAAGTAAGATATTAGAGTTTTTGTCTCAGTCAATTTACGTCCCATTTACGAAGTCTGTGCCAGAAATATTCTCTCTTGCGGGAACTGGATTTAAAACCTTCGAGTCTTTCATTACTTAATCCTTGCTGATGTTGCAGTTGGTGTGCTTAACTCATTTGTGTGTCAGGTTCGAAATGCCTCGAGAACTGAACTTCATGTTTCATGACTTAGAGGAGATGGAATTCTTACCTTCTCGTCGTCGCTCGCCACTGACGTCACTCCGAGAACTGAAACAACATTGCACATGCATAGGCGAGACAAAAACTCATTCCATTTCCATTGTACGCTTTCCATTCTTTTCTCTTTACCAATCCAAGCCCACGGCGCGTGAATTTTATTCAGCACGCCGCAGATACTTCGCCGATTATTTAAAAAAAGACGATGCAAAACCTTTAATATCCAATCACGAGCGACGCCGTCCCTTCAAATTATCAAATAACATTATTGTAAAATCACATACCTGTGAAATATACAAGTTCATCTTATTCCTCATAAAACTGTCACTGACAGAATATAAAGATGTTGTATGAACTTTATGTTTTCCACGAACTCATATATATCTCGAAGGTAAATGAAGACCCAATTCTACATATGTGGACATCTTAAGTTAAAAAAAACGGTGACAATCAATTTATAAAATGCAAAACGAAAAATGGAAACCCCATTTGTGTATATCCAGTTCATGAGACATCTAACCAAGTCATTTAAACCGCATTGCTTATTTTAAACGCTTCTTTGCGTCTAAGTTCTGTTTGTGATCCAACTTTGTTACAGTTTAAGACACTTTCTAGCGTCAAGTCGCATTCTTCTGGGTTTCTGTATGGTTTGTAAATGGATGTAAATGTAATATTCTACCTGCCACGAGCAGCACAATGAAGCCGAGTGCACGATATCCTCCAGCCATGACTGCTCGCTTGCTGCTTGTAGAAGACATGTAGCAACCACTTATACATTCTCCTGCCTTACTGTATGGTTTGTAACTGGATGTAAATGTAATATTTTACATGCCACGAGCACCACAATGAAGCCCAGTGCACGATATCCTCCAGCCATGACTGCTCGCTTGCTGCTTGTAGAAGACATGAAGCAACCACTTATTCATTCTCCTGCCTTACTGTATGGTTTGTAACTGGATGTAAATGTAATATTTTACATGCCACGAGCACCACAATGAAGCCCAGTGCACGATATCCTCCAGCCATGACTGCTCGCTTGCTGCTTGTAGAAGACATGTAGCAACCACTTATACATTCTCCTGCCTTACTGTATGGTTTGTAACTGGATGTAAATGTAATATTCTACCTGCCACGAGCACCACATTGAAGCCGAGTGAACGATATCCTCCAGCCATGACTGCTCGCTTGCTGCTTGTAGAAGACATGTAGCAACCACTTATACATTCTCCTGCCTTACTGTATGGTTTGTAACTGGATGTAAATGTAATATTCTACCTGCCACGAGCACCACAATGAAGCCGAGTGCACGATATCCTCCAGCCATGACTGCTCGCTTGCTGCTTGTAGAAGACATGTAGCAACCACTTATACATTCTTCTGCCTTACTGTATGGTTTGTAACTGGATGTAAATGTAATATTCTACCTGCCACGAGCACCACAATGAAACCGAGTGCACGATATCCTCCAGCCATGACTGCTCGCTTGCTGCTTGTAGAAGACATGTAGCAACCACTTATACATTCTCCTGCCTTACTGTATGGTTTGTAACTGGATGTAAATGTAATATTCTACCTGCCACGAGCACCACAATGAAGCCGAGTGCACGATATCCTCCAGCCATGACTGCTCGCTTGCTGCTTGTAGAAGACATGTAGCAACCACTTATACATTCTCCTGCCTTACTGTATGGTTTGTAAATGGATGTAAATGTAATATTCTACCTGCCACGAGCATCACAATGAAGCCGAGTGCACGATATCCTCCAGCCATGACTGCTCGCTTGCTGCTTGTAGAAGACATGTAGCAACCACTAATACATTCTCCTGCCTTACTGTATGGTTTGTAAATGGATGTAAATGTAATATTCTACCTGCCACGAGCACCACAATGAAGCCGAGTGCACGATATCCTCCAGCCATGACTGCTCGCTTGCTGCTTGTAGAAGACATGTAGCAACCACTTATACATTCTCCTGCCTTACTGTATGGTTTGTAACTGGATGTAAATGTAATATTCTACCTGCCACGAGCACCACAATGAAGCCGAGTGCACGATATCCTCCAGCCATGACTGCTCGCTTGCTGCTTGTAGAAGACATGTAGCAACCACTTATACATTCTCCTGCCTTACTGTATGGTTTGTAACTGGATGTAAATGTAATATACTACCTGCCACGAGCACCACAATGAAGCCGAGTGCACGATATCCTCCAGCCATGACTGCTCGCTTGCTGCTTGTAGAAGACATGTAGCAACCACTTATACATTCTCCTGCCTTACTGTATGGTTTGTAACTGGATGTAAATGTAATATTCTACCTGCCACGAGCACCACAATGAAGCCGAGTGCACGATATCCTCCAGCCATGACTGCTCGCTTGCTGCTTGTAGAAGACATGTAGCAACCACTTATACATTCTCCTGCCTTACTGTATGGTTTGTAAATGGATGTAAATATAATATTCTACCTGCCACGAGCACCACAATGAAGCCGAGTGCACGATATCCTCCAGCCATGACTGCTCGCTTGCTGCTTGTAGAAGACATGTAGCAACCACTTATACATTCTCCTGCCTTACTGTATGGTTTGTAACTGGATGTAAATGTAATATTCTACCTGCCACGAGCACCACAATGAAGCCGAGTGCACGATATCCTCCAGCCATGACTGCTCGCTTGCTGCTTGTAGAAGACATGTAGCAACCACTTATACATTCTCCTGCCTTACTGTATGGTTTGTAACTGGATGTAAATGTAATATTCTACCTGCCACGAGCAGCACAATGAAGCCGAGTGCACGATATCCTCCAGCCATGACTGCTCGCTTGCTGCTTGCAGAAGACATGTTGCAACCACTTATACATTCTCCTGCCTTACTGTATGGTTTGTAACTGGATGTAAATGTAATATTCTACCTGCCACGAGCACCACAATGAAGCCGAGTGCACGATATCCTCCAGCTATGACTGCTCGCTTGCTGCTTGTAGAAGACATGTAGCAACCACTTATACATTCTCCTGCCTTACTGTATGGTTTGTAACTGGATGTAAATGTAATATTCTACCTGCCACGAGCACCACAATGAAGCCAAGTGCACGATTTCCTCCAGCCATGACTGCTCGCTTGCTGCTTGTAGAAGACATGTAGCAACCACTTATACATTCTCCTGCCTTACTGTATGGTTTGTAACTGGATGTAAATGTAATATTCTACCTGCCACGAGCACCACAATGAAGCCGAGTGCACGATATCCTCCAGCCATGACTGCTCGCTTGCTGCTTGTAGAAGACATGTAGCAACCACTTATACATTCTCCTGCCTTACTGTATGGTTTGTAAATGGATGTAAATGTAATATTCTACCTGCCACGAGCACCACAATGAAGCCGAGTGCACGATATCCTCCAGCCATGACTGCTCGCTTGCTGCTTGTAGAAGACATGTAGCAACCACTTATACATTCTCCTGCCTTACTGTATGGTTTGTAACTGGATGTAAATGTAATATTCTACCTGCCACGAGCACCACAATAAGGCCGAGTGCACGATATCCTCTAGCCATGACTGCTCGCTTGCTGCTTGTAGAAGACATGTACAGACATTATACATTCTCCTGCCATACTGTATGGTTTGTAACTGGATGTAAATGTAATATTCTACCTGCCACGAGCACCACAATGAAGCCGAGTGCACGATATCCTCCAGCCATGACTGCTCGCTTGCTGCTTGTAGAAGACATGTAGCAACCACTTATACATTCACCTGCCTTACTGTATGGTTTGTAACTGGATGTAAATGTAATATTCTACCTGCCACGAGCACCACAATGAAGCCGAGTGCACGATATCCTCCAGCCATGACTGCTCGCTTGCTGCTTGTAGAAGACATGTAGCAACCACTTATACATTCTCCTGCCTTACTGTATGGTTTGTAACTGGATGTAAATGTAATATTCTACCTGCCACGAGCACCACAATGAAGCCGAGTGCACGATATCCTCCAGCCATGACTGCTCGCTTGCTGCTTGTAGAAGACATGTAGCAGCCACTTATACATTCTCCTGCCTTACTGTTTGGTTTGTAACTGGATGTAAATGTAATATTCTACCTGCCACGAGCACCACAATGAAGCCGAGTGCACGATATCCTCCAGCCATGACTGCTCGCTTGCTGCTTGTAGTAGACAATGTGACGCGTTGCTCTGGACTCAGCTCCAATGTCAACTCAAAGTCAATGCGCAGTGGAATTACATTTACATACATGGCTTATCGTATTATACGCCATTGCTTTCCTTGCAGAGATATGAATGTCATTGCCAGTTGATATTGAAAACATACGAGAACTATAATTACATAGATATCAATATGATCATTCAGTGTCTACGTGGTTTGATAATTATTACTGAGGTCCGTGGAATTGCCACCGCCCACTGACTCAATAATTGTGTCAATAAATGCACTATGAAATAGTGTGAAATTAGTGCTTTCGATCCCACCTACTCTTTGAATTAGTGGGCCAAAAATGTTTATCGAAAGCAATTCGACTCTCTGTGTGCGATGCCAACTTCACACTAAAACACTAACTTCCAAACCCATCTTATCAATTATTATAGTGCTTTCAATAGGCCATTTTCTAAGTTGTTCTGTTCTACCACTTAAAACGGGTGAAAATTAAACCGCTTAATGTTGAATTGCTGCAGCATTGTGTTCTTTAGTTAAAGAAACTTTTGTGAATTAAAAGATCGAAGGAGGATGATTGGAGTTATGTTGAAATCTTTTAAGTCTTCCTAATTCATTACTGGGTCAAAAAGTAGAGCAGAGAGTGATGTTTGTACCTACTCTACTGCTGATTACTACAAATCTGAATCCATAATGTATTGACAAAGAAACGATTTTGTCACTCGTTGAAATGCTCATAATATTTTATTTCTTTAATAATTTTGAAGAAAATTGTATATCTACAAGATATAATCTTCTTCAGAAATGATTGAACAAAATTAATTGAAATTTTAACCATGATTAGATAAAAAAAAAACTAAGGGTTATCACTTGGTACATTTTTAATTTTTTGCTTCGCTGTTTAATAATAATATCAGTTGATTTTGGGTGAAAAATGGTATATTATCTTGTCTCGCTGGGTGCCGTATGAAAATTAATTTCAAAAATGTGCCAAGTGATTACCCTAAGTTTCAATTCAATTCAATTCAATTTTTTATTTGTCCAGATTGGTCACATACATGTGAATTAGACAATGTCAATAATACCACATAACTCAATTTACAATTTGAGTAGGAATATTAAATAGAATTCTGCAAGAATTCGTCAATGGAATAAAAACAATTAGCTATTAAAAAATCTTTCAAACAAGCTTTAAAAATATACAAACGTTCATAATCTAGCTTGGACTTGATCACTGCACTCAATTTATTATAAAATTTAACACCCATCTGTTTTGGGCACTTATTGATGTTTATAGACTTACTCAAATGAAAATCATTTTTTTGTCTGGTATTATAACCATGTACTTCATTATTCATGGTTAATAGGTACCTATTCTCAACAACAAACATGATTGCGCTAAGAATGTAAATGCATGGCAGTGTCATAATTTTAAAACGAATGAACAGAGGTCTGCATGAGTCTTTATAATAAAATCCTGGTGTACCTTGGGGTTTGTATTGTATCTACTCATCTTTAAAATCTGAGATCAATTGGTTCACGGGTTTAGTCTCCAATCGTATCGCAAATGTCTGAGTTTTGCGCGTTTGTGTTGAATAACCGGCGCCTATAATAATTATCAATGCAAGAAGCAGAAATGAAAAAGTGCTACTAATATACAATCAGACTGATCATGTGAACATCCTATCAAAGTTATACACCCACTTATGAAAAAGAATTCCCTCACAATTTTCTAAAACGGCCGAGCACTTGCACCACCCTAATGCTCAAGGCACGAACTGGGTTGCAAGGAAATTGTGTTTTTACCTTTGCGGACATCTCGTCAATAAATTACTCTTGTTCGAATGGAAATGATTATATACGTTCTCCTCAGACCCCGCGTACATCTTTTAAAGATGTAACATAGGTTGAAGCACCCAACAGAATTTTTTTGAAGATTTTTGTGATTAGTCGACGCGGTGCCAATCATTTGAATATTAGCTTCCAAAAAATGGCCGCCATTGGAAAACTCATTTTACAGTAATAATAATAATAATAATAATAATAATAATAATATATAATAATAATAATACACATTTTATTGGTTTTTTATATGTTTCTTAAAGTTTACTAACCCGAAATTGATATTGAGGTGAGTGGAAGTAGTTTATACATATCTTGTGATATTAATTTGGAGTTGATATTATTATAGGAGAGGAGAATAATCAAGAGAAGATATTGGCTTTCTCATTTCGAAAGGAAATTTCACAAGGAACAGGAGATTGGTTTTGTTATTTCACGGCCATTTGGCACTGTTTCTCGTCAACAACCAAGGTTCAATATTTAAGAAATCAAGACCAAATATCAGCAATGCCAGCACGAACACGAACCGTTAAAACATCTAATGGTACTCAACGTGAGGAATTAAATAATACTAGAACTAGATCTTCCATGAGTTCAAGAGAGGAATTAGGTCTCTGGACCGAGGAAACTCAGACCAGCCCTATTCCTGACCAATCTGCTTTCATATTAAATGAAACCATACAGCCAAGAAGGCAGAAATGGACAATGGAAGAGTATAAGGAGATTATGTGGTGTCATACATATGTTAGTCATACTACACTGACTGGTAACATGAAGATGACTTTTCAACTGTGGAGAAGAAGAAATCCTAATATACGGCTTAACATGGATTCAAACAAACTGGCTAATCAGAGGCGGTACATAATTAAGAACAACAAGTTGACAGTAGATGAACTGAAAGTGATTGAAGAACATGTGAAAATGGTTATTTCAAGAGATAATGGTGTTCAAGATGAGGAAGTAGCTATTGAAGATCAAGATCAAGACCCTACAAATATTTCGATACCTGCATTATTATCAATGACCCCGGAGAGATTGAGACTGAGGCCAATCCTGAATGGACAACTCCGAGTGGAGGAAACAGGAGGTATTGATGAAACAGGGGATATTGATGATCGTGATGGAGGGGAAGAAATTGAAGATCGAGATCAAGATCTTACTCATTGTTCGTTGCCTCTACTCTCATTGGATCCGGAGGTGGTTGGTGAAGTGCAGCACTCGGACCTAGAGGACGAGATCATGGAGCGCTGGAGACAGATGAAGGCGGAGTCGATGTGGTCCAGGGGGAAACTTCCTAAGTTGAAGGTGACGAAACAAACTAAGAGAGTCCTTATTGAAGTTAATTCTGCGCTAGGAAAGATCGCGTTAGCAAATGATCACATAAATCTGACTGACATCAACATCTTGATATATGCAGCTGCACAAACACTATTTAAAAAAATAGGTTATGAGATCAAAGAGAACACCGGGCAAAATAGTAAAAATGATCAGAAGTGGAAGAAAAGAATCCAAACCCAAATTGACGAATGGAGGAGGGAAATATCTCACATAACAGAAATTCTACAAAGTAAGGAGTTATCAATAAAACTACAAAAGATTAAAGTTAAACTTGGGTTTAAATACAATATTGCAAGCTCAGATGATTTTACTCGTATCAAAGAGATACTCAAGCAGAAAATACAGGCGAAGGCCCAAAGAGTGAGAAGATATAAGAAACGAGCGTTGCAGTATCAGCAGAATAAACAGTTTAATGAGGGAGCTAAATCATTTTACAGAAATATACTCAACAAACAAATTGATGTAAAAATCCACCCTCCGATTGAAGATATTGAGCAATTCTGGAAAGGAATTTGGGAGGATAATAAACAGCACAATCATGCAGCTCAGTGGATCAAGAATATGAAAGAAGAGAATTCAACAATACCGGAGATGGAATGGAGAGACATTACAGCTTTAGAGGTATCAAAACAACTATACAAATCAGCCAATTGGAAAGCTCCTGGGGTAGATGGAATACAGAACTTCTGGCTAAAATCCTTTACAACTCTTCATGGTCGGATAGCAGATGCTTATAATAGTGCAATCCGTGATCCAGAAGGTGTTCCCGAGTGGCTAACCCAGGGTAAAACCTGTCTTTTGCCAAAGAGTCATGAAACGCATCTTCCAAAAAACTACAGACCCATTACTTGTCTATCCACAATGTACAAGAACTTGACGGCCATCATATCGAGCAGAATGCATATATTTTTTGACCAACAAAATATCATGACGATGGAGCAGAAAGGATGTAGCTCAGGTTCTTTTGGATGTAAGGACTGTGATGTCTTTAGACTTCTTACAAGGAATGTGCTTAAACAGCTGACTGTAAGAATACATCGAAATTATAGTGCATGCTGCACCTGAATCTACTTCAAAGGGTACTTTATGGCCCTCCACGATCATCTCTGCTACCATCGGACTGTTTGAAGCTAGGTGATTTACCGACCTGATGTGACTGATGTCTCCGCAGAACTCTGCATCCGAGGAATCGGACTCATCCTCGTAGGGCGATTTCAATACATTTGAAATGTTACCTCGTTGCTTCTTGCATACTCGAGATGTGTGTCCCTTCTGCTTGCACGTGAAGCACTGCCATTGTCGGGCGGGGCACGTGACTTCGGCATGACGACGGCTGCAACGACGACAGGGTTCAAACTGTTCTCGTGGACTTGCATTTGGAACTGTAGACTGGTAGTCCTGAGTGCGAGACTTCCGCTGACTGGGTTGACTAGAAGACGGTTTTCTGGAACTACCCATTCGATTACGACTCGCAGACTGGCTGCGACGTCTTGGCGTCAGCTGGTTGATCTCGTGGTCCTTCTGAGCAGGTTGTAAAATGGCGGCATTTTCAGTAGCTAATTCGTGACTTTTAGCTAACTGGGTTACTTGTTCTAGAGACAACTGGGATTTCTCAAGTAATCGCTTTTGAAAAGCCTTATCCCTAATTCCTACCACAAATCGGTCCCGTAGAGTATCTTCAGCAGTGCCAGGAAATTTGCAGTAATGAGCTAATTGATTTAGCTCAACCAAATACTCGGACATAGTCTCTTTTTCCTGTTGCACTCTTCGGTTAAATTTAAAACGTTCCATAATTACCGACTTTTGTGGTGAAAAATGCTGCTATAGAAGAGTGATTAACTCATCATAAGACTTGGTCTTGACTTCACTGGGTACACATAGCTTCTTAAGTAGTCTGTACGTCTCCGGCCCTATCAAAGTGATAAGTAAATCAACTTTACCTTCAGCTTCGATGGAATTTACCTTCAAATAACTCTGGAGGCGCTCTTCATACTCTTCAAATTCTTCCAACGACTTGTCGAAAGCTGCCATGTGGCCCAAGACCCGGTGCGACGCCATTTTAAACTCGGTTTTTACGTCAACTTCTTCCTCTTCTGTGGACTCAAATATCGTGTCCAATGATGGTTTCTCGGAGTTCTCATATCCTCGTCGCCAGAATGTGATGTCTTTAGACTTCTTAATGATGAGCACGGGTGAGGATGCAGAAGGATGAATAAGATTTAGACTGCTCTGTCTGAAGGTACATTTACTACTGTCAGATCGTACGATACATCCTGCAGTCCCGGGTTCGACCGGACCTGACGTCACTAGTCACTGCACTAGTCAAGTCATGGTACTGACATTACAAGGACCATCTTATGTTAAGCAAAGCTATCATGGAGGATTGTAAGAGAAATAAAAGAAACTTGCACATGGGGTGGATAGACTACAAGAAAGCGTTTGATAGTGTTCCACATAGTTGGATTCTTCAAGCTATGGACATCTATCGATTAAACCCTAAACTGATAAGATTTTGCAAATCAATCATGACAAACTGGCGAACTAGTCTTACGCTTAGGACTCACAAGGAAGTAATCACGTCTGAGGGTATTTCAATAAAGAGAGGAATATATCAAGGCGATTCTTTGTCACCGCTTCTTTTCTGCATGAGCCTCTTTCCTCTAACAAGCATGTTAAACAAATCTCGATGTGGATACAAAGTGAAAAATACTGATGTAAGAGATAATCATCTAATCTATATGGATGACATCAAAATATTCGCCGAGAAAAGGGAAGAGATGGAAGAAATGATTGGTATTGTTAAACGTTTTAGTGATGATATATGTATGGAGTTTGGCTTGGAGAAATGTGCAACAGCTGCATTTAAGAAAGGGAAAATAATATCATCTGAAAATATTATTGTTGATAATAACTCTTCAATCAAGATGTTGGATCCTGGAGAAGCATATAAATATCTAGGAATTGAAGAAGGGAATGGAATCCAGCATGTAGCTATGAAAGATAAGTTGGTTCAAGAATATCGGAGGAGAGTTCGTTTGATATTGCAGACTGAGCTGAATGGGAGAAATAAAATTCTTGCAATTGGAGCTCTTGCACTGCCAGTCTTACAATACAGCTTTTGCATATTGGATTGGAGTCTCAAAGAATTAAAGAATATTGACAGAAAGACCAGGAAACTACTAACCATCCACAAGATGCAACATCCAAGAGCAGATGTTCAAAGATTGTATGTCTCAAGAAAGCAAGGTGGAAGGGGATTGTGTCAGGTGGAAGGCTCATACAGATCGGCAATGATTGGGACTGCCGAGTACATACGACTAAAGAAAAGCGATCACTTTGTGAACATCATCAAAGTGAGTGAGGAAAACAGACCAAAAACCTTATCGATGTTATCATTAGCAGACAAATTCAAGTCTAGCATTAACATGTTGAATGTACAAACACAAACAGACAAGGATATTCTTCACCAGGTAAGAAAAATTAGAGAAGTCGTCAAGTCAAAACTACAGGACCAATTATGTGATGAATGGGAGGGGAAAGCCATGCATGGTCAGTACCCAAAGAATATGAAGAAAATATTTATTAACAGGCCAAGTACATTCAATTGGCTTGTGAAAGGAACCCTTAAAGGCGAGACTGAATCCTTAATTGTAGCTGCACAAGACCAATCATTAAGAACGAGAAGCTATGAGAAGAGGATTCTTAAGACTGGATCGAATGGAATGTGTAGATTATGCAAACAGCACGAAGAAACGATTGACCACATAGTGTCAGGATGTCCAGTGCTAGCTAAGAAAGAGTACATCGAACGTCATGACAAGATAGCAGCTTCCCTTCACTGGGCAATATGTCAACATTTCAACCTCCCAAAATCAACACATCACTATGATCATCATCCACCTCAAGTATGTGAAAATGGAGATGTTACAATAATATGGAATGAACAAGTACGAACTGATAGGACCATCTTAGCCAACAAACCTGACATCATTATAAAAAATATAAAAGATAGCACATGTCTAATTATTGATGTTGCTGTTCCTATGGATGGAAATGTACTGAAAAAAGAGTCGGAGAAAATATTGAAATACCGAGACCTCCAAATTGAGATAGGACGGATGTGGAAACTGTCAACCAAGGTATGTCCTATAGTAATTGGAGCGCTTGGAACTATCACCAACCACTACCAAGATTATGCGAAAATGATCCCAGGAGAATTTTCTTGCACCGACCTCCAAAAGCACGCGTTATTGGGATCGGCCTACATCATCCGTCGAGTCATCACTTGAACCACAGAATCTACAAAACCCAATGCAGCATAGAATCACGGTGTGATTCCGCTGCATGAATGGATGTTTTGCCAATATGTTATAATAGTGTATTGTACTGTATTATAATATATTGTGAATAAAGACAATAATAATATTAATAATAATAATAATAATAATAATAATAATAATAATAATAACAATAATAATAATAATAAGATTAATAATAATAATAATAATAATAATAATAATAATAATAATAATAATAATAATGATAATAATAATAATAATAATAATAATAATAATAATAATACTAATAATAATCTGTCCACTGGTACCATCCATACAATGGGTCAGGGGGTGGGTGTTAATTAAATTTAATTAAAATAAATTGTAATTATTTATTGTGAAATAAAAAAAATACATGTTTTATTGCTTCAATGCCATAACAAAACAACAAAGATTATATATTTTTTTTAATTTTTATACCGTAACAATGACTTTTCAATTAGTCAATAAAAAAAATACAAATAAAATTTAAAAAAAATAAAAAATATTATGAAATAACGCACCAAAATCTGGGCAATAAAATATGTCTGAGTCTGAGGAGGATAGAGCCAGGATATTGTATGGATTACAAACAATCAACTCTCAGTTCACAGGCACTGTTTATTCATTTAACAGCTGCTATACAATCATTGAGTTGTGATTCTTCAGTTATCTTCTTGTTCTTGTTCCACTTGGGCTGCTATCCGCTGGATAATGAATCATAATGCATTAGAAAGATGATTAATTAAACCGAAAGAACCTGCAGAGTCTGGGGGTCATCTTAAAACATCAGCTCGTTCGTTAGAGCATTATAGGTACCTTTTTATACGTATAGATGTAGGAAGATTTGATGTATTTTCACATCTGGCCTATAAGTCTAAAATATCAAGGTATATGCACGATGAGCCCAGTATATTTTGGTTTTTAAAATTAAGTTTTGACTTGGTCTGTTTTTTAATATCACTTCTTTTCAGTGCTTCATTTTTAGATTTCTTCTATTTTTTATTATAGTTAAAAGACTTGGCTGTTATTTTTACACGAAGTGTTTTTTATAGGTCATTATAATCTGAAGAAACCCGTACAATTTTACGATTTTCATGGTCTTCCAGCTCGCAAGCGGCATAACTTATTATTGCCAAACTTGGAATATATGGTGGGGTGGACCATAGCTCTAAATCAAAATATTTCGCAACAAAGTGAGATTTCTCATTTAGATCTAGTAGGCCGAAAATGCCACTGAAGCTTACAGTAAAAGTGGGGAGCCCAGCTTTTTGGTTTGAACGGTCTGTTGTGTGAGAGTGTGCGCGCCGTACGACTTGGCTGGCGTGCAGCGACCGCTCCACTAGATGCAACTATGTAACTATCCAGCAATTTCGGCAATGAAAATAACATATATTATATACCAAATGATAGATATAACAAAGCAATCTAAAACGTTGCATCAAGTTGAATCAATAAAATCATCTAATAGGAAAACGCTCTTTGTAACGCGTTGATGAGCGAGCACGGATACGCGCAACACCTCGAACCGAAATTCTGTCTATCAAAAATGTAATTAAAAGGCAGTAAATTTTGAATTTCGTCACAGACAATTCTATACAAATCTCCAAATATTCCTAAAATATTAGTCCCAATACAATAACCATGCAAAGTTTTAAGTTGATCGATTGAACCTTTTTGATTGAACTGTTCCTTTTAATATTCAAAAATCACAGGATCTCTTTCGAAAAATATACCTGGGACCACTCGTATAATATAAGTGTGTGTACGCAATATCAGATCGATCTGTTGAACGGTCATATCAGTTTCATATGCGTTTGAAAGTATCTGCTGTAACTACTTTCGAACTATGAAGATTCGAAGTTGCCGTGATCAACATTTTCGAGAGATTTGACAGCCAACACGCAAAATGTCCGTAAAATGTCAATAACTTTTGGATTTAAACACAGATTAGTCTTAAAATTGTCAAAAACACAAATAATGTTGGTCCCAATGACCATGCAAAGTTTTATATTGATCGGTCAAACGGTTCTAGTTTAAATTTCAAAAAACACAGGAAAGATGGTTTAAAATTTTAACCAATAGGAGGGTTTGTCTGAAACTTGGTAAGATTGGAGACAATGATGGTCGTAATGACTTGTCAAAATTTCAAACTGATCGGATTAACCAATCGAAAGATAATTTATTTTAAATTTGAACCAATCACAGGACACCTTTCAAAAACAATCCCAGAGACCGCTTGGATTACGTTAGTATATGTGCAAAATTTCAGATCGATTGGTTGTGCGGTTTGACCTGGGCAGTGCAGGCAAAAAAAAAGAAAAAAACAACACAGAGAGAAAGTGCCATAAGAGTAGCGATGGTGACGCTCGCTACGCCCGCTCCATGACATTGAAACAGAAATTGGAATTTTCTTAACTTCGCATTGTTCGAAGCCTCTTTTGAGGAGGGAACATCATATTTCCCCTTTCCTAAGAAATTGTTGAAATTCTACATAATAGGACATACATTCTGCATCATAATAAGCCAAGAAAATTTAGGCAATCTGAACTAATTTTAGAGATATATCGCTTCAAAGTTCAATTTTTTTTATCCAAATTATCATTGCAACCATAGAGAAAGAGACATGCTGATATTTTTCAAAAGTGTATTACGATGCTTCTCCAGATATAGATTTCTTTAAAAAAACTACTATATCGTGTCAGTTGCAATATTTTATTATAAGGTTTAATTATACACGTTCCAGGATGATTTACTGGGAAATGAGTGATTTACTGCTATAAAAATGTGCGGTTTTCTTGAAGAATAGGGAACGAGATGTGATTGAGATTGAGTGTGACGAGATTTTATTCCAGTAGATTTATAAAATTCAATGCAAAAAATAATGTAAATCCCTCTTTTCATATGAAAAATATAAAATTTTCACTCATGGAAATCAAAATCAAATTTCATTTCACATTTTCTGGAAAACAAGTATGTGTTGTAGTTCAGAAATGTTACATAATTTCTATGTATTTAGCAATGGTGTCACAATAATGATGACAATTTGTTGCCATACAATATAGCACGAAATTATATGTCATTGAAAATGTATGTATTTTAAAATTAGAATATGTATTATATCATATTTTAAAATTCCCTTAACTAATTATCCCACAACAAAAATTGTAACATTTCTAAGTTCAGTTCTAAGTTCATAATTTAACCAACAGCTTGTAATTTACACTGCACTTCCCTAATGTTATCCGTGGTGAAACGGTATTATAGAATTTTGAATTCATTTGCGAATTTGTGGCAATAGCAAGAAGACCGTGTTTATGTTTCTAGTAGATCGTTAAACTTGTGTGAATCTGGGTCCTGGGGAGCGATCACATAAAATGAGAAGCTTGTCACAGTGACAAGCTTCTCATCTCAATGTTATTCACGGCCTTCTAGGGTCTTGTCACCGTGACAAGAAAGTTATCATTTTAAGTCATCGCACCCCTGGTCCTGAGCTATTATGTCTATAATGGAAGACAATTTATACTCACTGCAATCTATTTCTTTCCTGGTAGGTGCAATAAGTGCTTCGCCCGTCTTCTTATTCACACAATGGCACCACCCAGGGGTGTTTTTCAAACATTGCTTGGGTTTGTAGAAGCCGTCCTCGTCGCATTCTAGTATGCCTCCTCCTGCACACATTGCAACATCAAACTGTCATTACTGGCGTCCGCAGAATTTCTGCCAGGGGCAACCAATCTTTCAAGGTTTAAGGGGGGGGGGGGGCGACAATTTGGAATCAATTAAGAGACTGTTTGCAATTATGAAATATTCAATATTTTTTATAATTTCACATTTTGGGGTGGTGGAGGAATAGCCTCCACCTTTCCACGCAGGGCATTTTTTCGTGTTTTGACACTTACAAGTATTTTATTTTCATTTTTTGAACTATTTTTTGAACTATATTTTGAACGAATTTCTGTTGAGAATATAAATACATTAATATGATTATACCAATAAACTGTTATTCTGATTTGTTAGGCGATTTTGAAATAGTAAAACGCCGTTTTCCAACAATGAAGTTTTGCAGATAGTGTAGTCTAGAACCTGGGGGACGATTGGTCCGTATCAAAAGATTTCAATGTAGTCGCTCAATTTGCTCGCTCAATAAAATCTGTATTACAATCATATAATAGTTACTCTGTTTTAATAAGTGTATTTGGAACTGAAACGTACTGAACTGAAGCGGCCTCTCCAACGTCTCCTGCCTCTCAACATCGCAGGGTCCGTCCTTCTGAAACAAGACAATGAGTAACACAATCAATACAATAGCCAAGAAATATCTGTACTATTGTATTTGTATTTGTATTTATTTGCAGCTTTTTTTTCGCAATTTTAGCATTGTATAAGCATTGTCAGATATATTTACACAGAAGACAGTTTACATTACAGGTAATTAGAGATAATAAGAGATGTTGTAATCAAGTAGATACATTGTATAAGCATTGTCAGATATTTTTACACAGAAGACAGTTTACATTACAGGTAATTAGAGATAATAAGAGATGTTGTAATCAAGTAGATACATTGTATAAGCATTGTCAGATATATTTACACGGAAGACAGTTTACATTACAGGTAATTAGAGATAATAAGAGATGTTGTAATCAAGTAGATACATTGTATAAGCATTTTCAGATATATTTACACAGAAGACAGTTTACATTACAGGTAATTAGTGATAATAAGAGATGTTGTAATCAAGTAGATACATTGTATAAGCATTGTCAGATATATTTACACAGAAGACAGTTTACATTACAGGTAATTAGAGATAATAAGAGATGTTGTAATCAAGAAGATACATTGTATAAGCATTGTCAGATATATTTACACAGAAGACAGTTTACATTACAGGTAATTAGATATAATAAGAGATGTTGTAATCAAGTAGATACATTGTATAAGCATTGTCAGATATATTTACACAGAAGACAGTTTACATTACAGGTAATTAGATATAATAAGTGATGTTGTAATCAAGTAGATACATTGTATAAGCATTGTCAGATATATTTACACAGAAGACAGTTTGCATTACAGGTAATTAGAGATAATAAGAGATGTTGTAATCAAGTAGATACATTGTATAAGCATTGTCAGATATATTTACACAGAAGACAGTTTGCATTACAGGTAATTAGAGATAATAAGAGATGTTGTAATCAAGTAGATACATTGTATAAGCATTGTTAGATATATTTACACAGAAGACAGTTTACATTACAGGTAATTAGACATAATAAGAGATTTTGTAATCAAGTAGATACTTTGAGGTTTAGGTATGAGTACAGTGCTTGTCAGTATTAAAAAGTATTTACAAAAATAATTCCAAGACTAATGGTATTTCTATAATATTTACCTCAAGCTATTTTTACATAAAAATTCATCCACACTGTAGGAACTTTCCTTTAGTAAAATCAGTTTCAATTTACATCTTAAATTTATTAAAATCTCATTTAAGGGATTTAATGTCTTCAGGTAAAATATTAAAGATACGTCTGCCTGCTTGCAAGACTCCATTAGATGTTGCTTGAAGTCGGCAGTATTCTTGTCAAAGTTTTACCGCTCCACGTGTTTCATAGGCGTGGTCGTTATGTTTAAAAAGCTCCATGTTCTTGACTGTGAAGCATCTAGGATATACAAACTTGCCAGTGTAAGAAGTCTCAGTACCCTGAACTTTTCCCTACACGAGGCCCATGGAGTCAAATTCAGAATCGACCGCTCAATCCTCTTTTGAGCTCTGAAGATGCGACGCTGTGTGGCGCATTGCCCCAAAATATCACTCCGTACATTAACAGCGATTGGACATTAGCGTAAAAACTGAGCGGACAGTTTGCCAATCGCACTGCCGGGAGAGGATTCTGATCGCAGAGTTGTCTCTAGATAGCTTATGTTTAGGTTCTGTAATGTGCGGTTTCCAAGTCAGCTGATGGTCGACAACAAGCCCTAGGAATTTAGTTCTTGTCGCAGTGTTCGGTTGTGATGGCATCTCCAGCGTTTTTCCTCGCGAGGCGAATAGCATAATTTGTGTCTTGTCTTGATTGAGGTAAAGCTGTGGCCAAACCAGCTGCAAAGGTCCTCCATGGTTGGTTTTAGTTCCGTATCCAGATCGTCGATGCTGTCCGCCTCCACAATTACGCTCGAGTCGTCCGCAAATTGCACCCCAAGTTATTGAACACAAAAGTTGAACATAATCATTTCAAATCACAAACATAGTAGGTGTGTACTATACATACATATATGAAGGAGTTAGATGCAAACCTTAGCAATCTCTACCTTAAGTATTTTGGAGAAGAACCAGAATCATTTCCTGTACAAATGTCCGGCGAAATAATGTTTGAATCCACGTTTTGAATTGGAAGATCGTATAATGTATTGTTTCATTGTATTTGGAAGATAGATAATTAAAATATGATATTATCACGTATTAACACAATTTTTCATTTTGAGTTTGCTAGGTTTTGCATCTAGCCCCCTCACATATTTATAATGTAACACACACGTATGCACAAAAATAATATGCAAAATAGGTATCATTGAAATTTAGAGAAATTTAGCGTTTATTCTACTGTAATACTGACACTGTGCAATTTCTTCTATAATCATTTTAATACCTATTACTCTATTGCGTCACATTGCGACCTTCCACACGATGTCGCTATCACAGTCATATCGCACATATACTTTAGATCATAATATGCAATGATAAAGTTGTGAACCTCCCACCGACTCAATTGATTGCATTAACTAACATTATGCAATATCCGTTGCGGACTTGCAACATACTTCATTCATTTCTCTTGACTTATATAGATGTTCAAATAACTCGAAATTACATTATTTATTATTATTAATCAATTATTATTAATTTATTATTTTAATCTTACAAGGCAATAGAGAATTCTCCACTAATTTTATTAAGGTAAATTCGTAAATATCAACACAAATAATAATCACAAACACTCATATCACATGAGAAATAGAACATTTTCACACATAAAAATCAATTTCAAATGTCATGGGACATTTTGGCGGGAAAAACGGCATGTAATGAGAGTCTGGGTTTTGATGTAATTTCTAAGTCCACAACAATGTGTTACCATGCTATACTATGCTTTGTTGCCATGGCAACATATGAGAACCTAATGACGTCAATATCAATTTTCCTGTATTAAAGTTAGAAGAAAAATATCAAACTTTGTAAACAATTCCGAGATAACATAGAACCCACAACAAAATTTATAATATATCTGTATTCAGCATACGTCTCCCCTACCATAATAATACATTTATTTGGAAATTTAATTTAGAGGAGAATTCCCTATTGCATACGCTCAAAGCACATACAAATCCCTGATGTACTAAAATCACTATAAACGATTGACGTCAACCTCGTCACAATTTACTATTATCTATATTTTCGTGAATACCCTTTGAAAATTTCACAGCTATGAGGGCCTCTTCTCGAGTTTGCTAAAAAGTTCGCAATGCGGAAATGAGCCACTTGACAATGGATTCACTTACTTTATCATTGATAAAACAAAGGATTACGCTTGATTTTGCATAGTCGAACATTTTCGCATGCGGTTTCGATTCAATAATAATCACCCTGGATCGCGGGAAGCGATTATTTTTCTGGCAAAGACTTCGTAAATAGGAGAAAAAAATATTTTTATAAAATACCAGTTTTAACATTTTTGAAGTGAAATAAATGGTTGATCCAACTAGATTATGTTTTCAAATGTCATTCACGATAGTTCTGGGTTGAAACAAATGTTCGATTTTTTAAATCGAAATAGAGACTGTTAATATATCCTTCATTTTACTAATGTAATAGCTGTCAGAACACAGAATGTCGTCGTATGCTACGGTTCAAAATCAGAGTTATAATTGTATAAATAAGTAAGTTATAAGAGTTTTTGTCACAGTCAATTTACGGCCCATTTACGAAGTCTTTACCAGAAAAATTCTCGCTTGCGGGAACTGGATTTAAAACCTACGAGTCTTTCATTACTCAATCCTTGCTGATGTTGCAGTTGGTGTGCTTAACTCGTTTGTGTGTCTTGGTTTGAAATGCCTCGAGCACTGAACTTCATGTTTAAGGACTTAGAGGAGATGGAATTCTTACCTTCTTCTCGTCGTCGCTCGCAACTGACGTCACTCCGAGAACTGAAACAACATTGCACATTATTGGCGAGACAAAAACCCATTCCATTCCATAGAACGCTTTCCAATCTCTTTTCTCTTTATCATTCACAAGCCCGCCCCGCGCGGATTTTATTCTGCAAGCCGCATAAACTTCATCGGTGATTTTAAAACAGATGCGCGGCGGAAGTGACGTTAAACCTTTTAATATCCAATCACGAGCTACTACGTCACGTCAAATGATCAAATAACATGTCCGAAATGACACTAAATACATTACTGTAAAATCACGTACCTGTGAAAAATACAAGTGCATCTTATTTTTCACAAAACTGTCACTGACAGATATAACGATTTTGTACGAACGTTCTGCTCTCCACTACCGCATCTAGTGGAGCGGTCGCTCCACCCAGCCAAGTCGTACTATACACTCACAGTCACTCAACATACCGTAAATGCCTAATAAACTGAGGAGCAGACCAAACACTTTTACTGTAAGCAACAACATGGCATTTTCGGCCTACTGGATCTCAAAATTGGTAAATCTCACATTGTTGCGAAATATCTTAATTTCGAGCTATGGCCCACCCCACTACATATACCAAATTTGGGAACAATAGGTTATGCCATTTGCGCGCTAGAGGACCGAGAAAACAGTGAAATTACACCACTTTCTGATTCTGAAGATGATGATGATTCTGATGATATCACGAAACGTCGCTATCACCGCCACAGCCTAAACGGCTAAACCGATCGACCTGAAATTTTTACCACATGTGCACTTTTGGCGTCTGAGGTGCCTTTTTATAAAACCAACCGGAAGCCGCCATTTTGAAACCGGAAGTGACGTCATAACTCAAAAACGTCTGGACCGATTAGAACGAAATTAGCGCCATTCGATTTAGATGGTCATCTATATGAAGTATCAATAAAAAAAATATTATTTTCTTATTTTCTAAACCGGAAGTGACGTCAAAAATACGCAATATTTAACTTATTTCAACAAATTATACTTAAAATACGTACATAATTAACTTACATTGTAACATAGACAATACAATTTATATATTCAAGGTAGCAGTGTTCTCGGCCGCCATTCCTGAAACCGGAAGTGACGTCATATATCTAAAACGCCTGTACCGATTGCAACTGAACTAGCTCCTGCGTATTCATTCTGCTATTTATTTGAAAAATCAATTGTGAAAAATGAATAAATAAATTAATGGTACCGGAAATGGCGGCAGGAACCACTAAATGAAACCGGAAGTGACGTCATATATTACAAACGGCATGACCGATTTTACGGAAATATAGGGATTAGGAATTCAGATGGTCGTTCATGAAGGTATCAACTAGATAAAACTAGATTGTTTTCTTATTACCTATACCGGAATTCGGCCGCTATTTCAAAACCGGAAGTGACGTCATGTATCGAAAACGGCTGGATCGATTATAACGAAACTTAAGCTATTCTTCTTGGATAATCATTTTCATCTTATACCAAACGCAACTTTTCATAGTAACCAAATCGGTTGAGGCGTATTTTTTTAAAGAAATTAGTCCCTGCTCGGACATGTGCTACAAGCTGTATGAATAAACTAACAAAAGAAGTGATATCCCAGAAAAAACACTCCGTGTAAAAATACCAGCCAAGTCTCTTTAACTATAAAAAAAAATAGAAGAAATCTAAAAATTCAGCACTGAAAAGGAGTGATATCAAAAAAGGAGCCAAGTCAACGAATTTTTCAAATTTTAATCGTACCATTGAAATAAAAATATCAACCCCCGAGAAATACTTAAAAAAAAGGACTTGGCGCATCGTTTTTTTAAAGACATTTTTCTATTCTTAAGCTTATGCCACTCACATACTACGTAGTTCAGAAATGCCTAGAAAAATTGGGACAAAACTTTCAAATTAAATATTGAACATTCTGTAAAATATTTTAAATTTAAATATAAGTACGCAAAGAAACATAGCATTGTCTTACAAGCAATATATACAGAACAGTTGTGTTTGTGATTGGTAGGTACCTATAGTTTTGTGGGTACATCAACATACCTACTACAGCATTATACTTTGAACCTTCTCGCCGTGTAATTAATTGCTATTAATTAACATTTTATACCAAAAAAATTCATAAATTACATAACGTATTACTTTAGATAAAAATCTAGTCAGTAATTATTTGAGCAGCATGGCTCAGTGCACTAGTCACTTATACAAATCTCATTGACGGCCTTCTTGTAATGAGCGCTTTCGCTATTTCCCTCAGTCACGATATTGAGAAGTATGATTGATTAATATGACCCTAGAAATAGTGGCAATAACGAATAGACTAGGCCGCTTCCGTTTATTCGTTATTCGTTTATCCGTTTATTTCCTCTGAATATTGACAAAATACCAAAACTGCCAGTAGGTAAGAGTACTAGTTATATTAAAACGTAGTATGATTCGTCGATAATGAATGTGATATACTCAGGAAAATATACTTGTAGAGTTCTTCCTATACTTTTAGGATAGAAAAGTGTCTTTAAAAAAACGATGCGCCAAGTCCTTTTTTTAAGTATTTCTCGGGGGTTGATATTTTTATTTCAATGGTACGATTAAAATTTGGAAAATTCGTTGACTTGGCTCCTTTTTTGATATCACTCCTTTTCAGTGCTGAATTTTTAGATTTCTTCTATTTTTTTTTTATAGTTAAAGAGACTTGGCTGGTATTTTTACACGGAGTGTTTTTTCTGGGTATATATATCTCGAGGCCAAATGAGGACCCAACTCTACATATGTGGACATCCCTAGTATGAACCGGGCATTCAGTTTGTAAAAATTCAAAACATAACATAAAAACCCCGGTTTGTGAAGATCCAGCTAATTAGTCATCTAAACGGGTCTTTCAAACAGTCTTACTTATTTTTAACGAATTTTTGCGTTTTAATTCTATGTGTGATCCCAGTTTGTTACTTTCAAGCGTTTTTGCCGTGAAGACATGTTTGTAACTGGATGTAAATGTAATATTCTACCTGCCACGAGAACCACAATGAAGCCGAGTGCACGATATCGTCCAGCCATGACTGCTCGCTTGCTGCTTGTAGAAGACATGTAGCAACCACTTATACATTCTCCTGCCTTACTGTATGGTTTGTAACTGGATGTAAATGTAATATTCTACCTACCACGAGCACCACAATGAAGCCGAGTGCACGATATCCTCCAGCCATGACTGCTCGCTTGCTGCTTGTAGAAGACATGTAACAACCACTTATACATTCTCCTGCCTTACTGTATGGTTTGTAACTGGATGTAAATGACATATTCTACCTGCCACGAGCACCACAATGAAGCCGAGTGCACGATATCCTCCAGCCATGACTGCTCGCTTGCTGCTTGTAGAAGACATGTAGCAACCACTTATACATTCTCCTGCCTAACTGTATGGTTTGTAACTGGATGTAAATGTAATATTCTACCTGCCACGAGCACCACAATGAAGCCGAGTGCACGATATCCTCCAGCCATGACTGCTCGCTTGCTGCTTGTAGAAGACATGTAGCAACCACTTATACATTCTCCTGCCTTACTGTATGGTTTGTAACTAGATGTAAATGTAATATTCTACCTGCCAAGAGCACCACAATGAAGCCGAGTGCACGATATCCTCCAGCCATGACTGCTCGCTTGCTGCTTGTAGAAGACATGTAGCAACCACTTATACATTCTCCTGCCTTACTGTATGGTTTGTAACTAGATGTAAATGTAATATTCTACCTGCCACGAGCACCACAATGAAGCCGAGTGCACGATATCCTCCAGCCATGACTGCTCGCTTGCTGCTTGTAGAAGACATGTAGCAACCACTTATACATTCTCCTGCCTTACTGTATGGTTTGTAACTAGATGTAAATGTAATATTCTACCTGCCAAGAGCACCACAATGAAGCCGAGTGCACGATATCCTCCAGCCATGACTGCTCGCTTGATGCTTGTAGAAGACATGTAGCAACCACTTATACATTCTCCTGCCTTACTGTATGGTTTGTAACTGGATGTAAATGTAATATTCTACCTGCCACGAGCACCACAATGAAGCCGAGTGCACGATATCCTCCAGCCATGACTGCTCGCTTGATGCTTGTAGAAGACATGTAGCAACCACTTATACATTCTCCTGCCTTACTGTATGGTTTGTAACTGGATGTAAATGTAATATTCTACCTGCCACGAGCACCACAATGAAGCCGAGTGCACGATATCCTCCAGCCATGACTGCTCGCTTGCTGCTTGTAGAAGACATGTAGCAACCACTTATACATTCTCCTGCCTTACTGTATGGTTTGTAACTGGATGTAAATGTAATATTCTACCTGCCACGAGCACCACAATGAAGCCGAGAGCACGATATCCTCCAGCCATGACTGCTCGCTTGCTGCTTGTAGAAGACATGTAGCAACCACTTATACATTCTCCTGCCTTACTGTATGGTTTGTAACTGGATGTAAATGTAATATTCTTCCTGCCACGAGCAGCACAATGAAGCCGAGTGCACGATATCCTCCAGCCATGACTGCTCGCTTGCTGCTTGTAGAAGACATGTAGCAGCCACTTATACATTCTCCTGCCTTACTGTATGGATTGTAACTGGATGTAAATGTAATATTCTACCTGCCACGAGCACCACAATGAAGCCGAGTGCACGATATCCTCCAGCTATGACTGCTCGCTTGCTGCTTGTAGAAGACATGTAGCAACCACTTATACATTCTCCTGCCTTACTGTATGGTTTGTAACTGGATGTAAATGTAATATTCTACCTGCCACGAGCACCACAATGAAGCCGAGAGCACGATATCATTCAGCCATGACTGCTCGCTTGCTGCTTGTAGAAGACATGTAGCAGCCACGTATACATTCTCCTGCCTTACTGTATGGTTTGTAACTGGATGTAAATGTAATATTCTACCTGCCACGAGCACCACAATGAAGCCGAGTGCACAATATCCTCCAGCTATGACTGCTCGCTTGCTGCTTGTAGAAGACATGTAGCAACCACTTATACATTCTCCTGCCTTACTGTATGGTTTGTAACTGGATGTAAATGTAATATTCTACCTGCCACGAGCACCACAATGAAGCCGAGTGCACGATATCCTCCAGCCATGACTGCTCGCTTGCTGCTTGTAGAAGACATGTAGCACCACTTATACATTCTCATGCCTTACTGTATGGTTGGTAAATGGATGTAAATGTAAAATTCTACCTGCCACGAGCACCACAATGAAGCCGAGTACACGATATCCTCCAGCCATGACTGCTCGCTTGCTGCTTGTAGAAGACATGTAGCAACCACTTTTACATTCTCATGCCTTACTGTATGGTTTGTAACTGGATGTAAATGTAATATTCTACCTGCCACGAGCACCACAATGTGCCGAGTGCACGATATCCTCCAGCCATGACTGCTCGCTTGCTGCTTGTAGAAGACATGTAGCAACCACTTATACATTCTCATGCCTTACTGTATGGTTTGTAACTGGATGTAAATGTAATATTCTACCTGCCACGAGCACCACAATGTGCCGAGTGCACGATATCCTCCAGCCATGACTGCTCGCTTGCTGCTTGTAGAAGACATGTAGCAACCACTTATACATTCTCATGCCTTACTGTATGGTTTGTAACTGGATGTAAATGTAATATTCTACCTGCCACGAGCACCACAATGTGCCGAGTGCACGATATCCTCCAGCCATGACTGCTCGCTTGCTGCTTGTAGAAGACATGTAGCAACCACTTTTACATTCTCATGCCTTACTGTATGGTTTGTAACTGGATGTAAATGTAATATTCTACCTGCCACGAGCACCACAATGTGCCGAGTGCACGATATCCTCCAGCCATAACTGCTCGCTTGCTGCTTGTAGAAGACATGTAGCAACCACTTATACATTCTCCTGCCTTACTGTATGGTTTGTAACTGGATGTAAATGTAATATTCTACCTGCCACGAGCACCACAATGAAGCCGAGTGCACGATATCCTCCAGCCATGACTGCTCGCTTGCTGCTTGTAGAAGACATGTAGCAACCACTTATACATTCTCCTGCCTTACTGTATGGTTTGTAACTGGATGTAAATGTAATATTCTACCTGCCACGAGCACCACAATGAAGCCGAGTGCACGATATCCTCCAGCCATGACTGCTCGCTTGCTGCTTGTAGAAGACATGTAGCAACCACTTATACATTCTCCTGCCTTACTGTTTGGTTTGTAACTGGATGTAAATGTAATATTCTACCTGCCACGAGCACCACAATGAAGCCGAGTACACGATATCCTCCAGCCATGCCTGCTTGCTTGCTGCTTGTAGAAGACATGTAGCAACCACTTATAGATTCTCCTGCCTTACTGTATGGTTTGTAACTGGATGTAAATGTAATATTCTACCTACCACGAGCACCACAATGAAGCCGAGTGCACGATATCCTCCAGCCATGACTGCTCGCTTGCTGCTTGTAGAAGACATGTAGCAACCACTTATACATTCTCCTGCCTCACTGTATGGTTTGTAACTGGATGTAAATGTAATATTCTTCCTGCCACGAGCAGTACAATGAAGCCGAGTGCACGATATCCTCCAGCCATGACTGCTCGCTTGCTGCTTGTAGAAGACATGTAGCAACCACTTATACATTCTCCTGCCTTACTGTATGGTTTGTAAATGGATGTAAATGTAATATTCTACCTGCCACGAGCACCACAATGAAGCCGAGTACACGATATCCTCCAGCCATGACTGCTCGCTTGCTGCTTGTAGAAGACATGTAGCAACCACTTATACATTCTCCTGCCTTACTGTATGGTTTGTAACTGGATGTAAATGTAATATTCTTCCTGCCACAAGCAGAACAATGAAGCCGAGTAAACGATATCCTCCAGGCATGACTGCTCGCTTGCTGCTTGTAGAAGACATGTAGCAACCACTTTTACATTCTCATGCCTTACTGTATGGTTTGTAACTGGATGTAAATGTAATATTCTACCTGCCACGAGCACCACAATGAAGCCGAGTGCACGATATCCTCCAGCCATGACTGCTCGCTTGCTGCTTGTAGAAGACATGTAGCAACCACTTATACATTCTCTTGCCTTACTGTATGGTTTGTAACTGGATGTAAATGTAATATTCTACCTGCCACGAGCACCACAATAAAGCCGAGTGCACGATATCCTCCAGCCATGACTGCTCGCTTGCTGCTTGTAGAAGACATGTAGCAACCACTTATACATTCTCTTGCCTTACTGTATGGTTTGTAACTGGATGTAAATGTAATATTCTACCTGCCACGAGCACCACAATGAAGCCGAGTGCACGATATCCTCCAGCCATGACTGCTCGCTTGCTGCTTGTAGAAGACATGTAGCAACCACTTATACATTCTCTTGCCTTACTGTATGGTTTGTAACTGGATGTAAATGTAATATTCTACCTGCCACGAGCACCACAATGAAGCCGAGTGCACGATATCCTCCAGCCATGACTGCTCGCTTGCTGCTTGTAGAAGACATGTAGCAACCACTTATACATTCTCCTGCCTTACTGTATGGTTTGTAACTGGATGTAAATGTAATATTCTACCTGCCACGAGCACCACAATGAAGAAGAGTGCACGATATCTTCCAGCCATGACTGCTCGCTTGCTGCTTGTAGAAGACATGTAGCAACCACTTATACATTCTCCTGCCTTACTGTATGGTTTGTAACTGGATGTAAATGTAATATTCTACCTGCCACGAGCACCACAATAAAGCCGAGTGCACGATATCCTCCAGCCATGACTGCTCGCTTGCTGCTTGTAGAAGACATGTAGCAACCACTTATACATTCTCCTGCCTTACTGTATGGTTTGTAACTGGATGTAAATGTAATATTCTACCTGCCACGAGCACCACAATGAAGCCGAGTGCACGATATCTTCCAGCCATGACTGCTCGCTTGCTGCTTGTAGAAGACATGTAGCAACCACTTATACATTCTCCTGCCTTACTGTATGGTTTGTAACTGAATGTAAATGTAATATTCTTCCTGCCACGAGCAGCACAATGAAGCCGAGTGCACGATATCCTCCAGCCATGACTGCTCGCTTGCTGCTTGTAGAAGACATGTAGCAACCCCTTATACATTCTCCTGCCTTACTGTATGGTTTGTAACTGGATGTAAATGTAATATTCTTCCTGCCACGAGCAGCACAATGAAGCCGAGTGCACGATATCCTCCAGCCATGACTGCTCGCTTGCTGCTTGTAGAAGACATGTAGCAACCACTTATACATTCTCCTGCCTTACTGTATGGTTTGTAACTGGATGTAAATGTAATATTCTACCTGCCACGAGCACCACAATGAAGCCGAGTGCACGATATCCTCCAGCCATGACTGCTCGCTTGCTGCTTGTAGAAGACATGTAGCAACCACTTATACATTCTCCTGCCTTACTGTATGGTTTGTAACTGGATGTAAATGTAATATTCTACCTGCCACGAGCACCACAATGAAGCCGAGTGCACGATATCCTCCAGCCATGACTGCTCCCTTGCTGCTTGTAGAAGACATGTAGCAACCACTTATAGATTCTCCTGCCTTACTGTATGGTTTGTAACTGGATGTAAATGTAATATTCTACCTGCCACGAGCACCACAATGTGCCGAGTGCACGATATCTTCCAGCCATGACTGCTCGCTTGCTGCTTGTAGAAGACATGTAGCAACCACTTATACATTCTCCTGCCTTACTGTATGGTTTGTAACTGGATGTAAATGTAATATTCTACCTGCCACGAGCACCACAATGAAGCCGAGTGCACGATATCCTCCAGCCATGACTGCTCGCTTGCTGCTTGTAGAAGACATGTAGCAACCACTTATACATTCTCCTGCCTTACTGTATGGTTTGTAACTGGATGTAAATGTAATATTCTACCTGCCACGAGCACCACAATGTGCCGAGTGCACGATATCCTCCAGCCATGACTGCTCGCTTGCTGCTTGTAGAAGACATGTAGCAACCACTTATACATTCTCCTGCCTTACTGTATGGTTTGTAACTGGATGTAAATGTCATATTCTACCTGCCACGAGCACCACAATGAAGCCGAGTGCACGATATCCTCCAGCCATGACTGCTCGCTTGCTGCTTGTAGAAGACATGTAGCAACCACTTATACATTCTCCTGCCTTACTGTATGGTTTGTAACTGGATGTAAATGTAATATTCTACCTGCCACGAGCACCACAATGAAGCCGAGTGCACGATATCCTCCAGCCATGACTGCTCGCTTGCTGCTTGTAGGAGACATGTAGCAACCACTTATACATTCTCCTGCCTTACTGTATGGTTTGTAACTGGATGTAAATGTAATATTCTACCTGCCACGAGCACCACAATGAAGCCGAGTGCACGATATCCTCCAGCCATGACTGCTCGCTTGCTGCTTGTAGAAGACATGTAGCAACCACTTATACATTCTCCTGCCTTACTGTATGGTTTGTAACTGGATGTAAATGTAATATTCTACCTGCCACGAGCACCACAATGAAGCCGAGTGCACGATATCCTCCAGCCATGACTGCTCGCTTGCTGCTTGTAGAAGACATGTAGCAACCACTTATTCATTCTCCTGCCTTACTGTATGGTTTGTAACTGGATGTAAATGTAATATTCTACCTGCCACGAGCACCACAATGAAGCCGAGTGCACGATATCCTCCAGCCATGACTGCTCGCTTGCTGCTTGTAGAAGACATGTAGCAACCACTTATACAGTCTCCTGCCTTACTGTATGGTTTGTAACTGGATGTAAATGTAATATTCTACCTGCCACGAGCACCACAATGAAGCCGAGTTCACGATATCCTCCAGCCATGACTGCTCGCTTGCTGCTTGTAGAAGACATGTAGCAACCACTTATACATTCTCCTGCCTTACTGTATGGTTTGTAACTGGATGTAAATGTAATATTCTACCTGCCACGAGCACCACAATGAAGCCGAGTGCACGATATCCTCCAGCCATGACTGCTCGCTTGCTGCTTGTAGAAGACATGTAGCAACCACTTATACATTCTCCTGCCTTACTGTATGGTTTGTAACTGGACGTAAATGTAATATTCTACCTGCCACGAGCACCACAATGAAGCCGAGTGCACGATATCCTCCAGCCATGACTGCTCGCTTGCTGCTTGTAGAAGACATGTAGCAACCACTTATACATTCTCCTGCCTTACTGTATGGTTTGTAACTGGATGTAAATGTAATATTCTATCTGCCACGAGCACCACAATGAAGCCGAGTGCACGATATCCTCCAGCCATGACTGCTCGCTTGCTGCTTGTAGAAGACATGTAGCAACCACTTATACATTCTCCTGCCTTACTGTATGGTTTGTAACTGGATGTAAATGTAATATTCTACCTGCCACGAGCACCACAATGAAGCCGAGTGCACGATATCCTCCAGCCATGACTGCTCGCTTGCTGCTTGTAGAAGACATGTAGCAACCACTTATACATTCTCCTGCCTTACTGTTTGGTTTGTAACTGGACGTAAATGTAATATTCTACCTGCCACGAGCACCACAATGAAGCCGAGTGCACGATATCCTCCAGCCATGACTGCTCGCTCGCTGCTTGTAGAAGACATGTAGCAACCACTTATACATTCTCCTGCCTTACTGTATGGTTTGTAACTGGATGTAAATGTAATATTCTACCTGCCACGAGCACCACAATGAAGCCGAGTGCACGATATCCTCCAGCCGTGACTGCTCGCTTGCTGCTTGTAGAAGACATGTAGCAACCACTTATACATTCTCCTGCCTTACTGTATAGTTTGTAACTGGATGTAAATGTAATATTCTACCTGCCACGAGCACCACAATGAAGCCGAGTGCACGATATCCTCCAGCCATGACTGCTCGCTTGCTGTTTGTAGAAGACATGTAGCAACCACTTATACATTCTCCTGCCTTACTGTATGGTTTGTAACTGGATGTAAATGTAATATTCTACCTGCCACGAGCACCACAATGAAGCCGAGTGCACGATATCCTCCAGCCGTGACTGCTCGCTTGCTGCTTGTAGAAGACATGTAGCAACCACTTATACATTCTCCTGCCTTACTGTATGGTTTGTAACTGGATGTAAATGTAATATTCTACCTGCCACGAGCATCACAATGAAGCCGAGTGCACGATATCCTCCAGCCATGACTGCTCGCTTGCTGCTTGTAGAAGACATGTAGCAACCACTTATACATTTTCCTGCCTTACTGTATGGTTTGTAACTGGATGTAAATGTAATATTCTACCTGCCACGAGCACCACAATGAAGCCGAGTGCACGATATCCTCCAGCCATGACTGCTCGCTTGCTGCTTGTAGAAGACATGTAGCAACCACTTATACATTCTCCTGCCTTACTGTATGGTTTGTAACTGGATGTAAATGTAATAATCTACCTGCCACGAGCACCACAATGAAGCCGAGTGCACGATATCCTCCAGCCATGACTGCTCGCTTGCTGCTTGTAGAAGACATGTAGCAACCACTTATACATTCTCCTGCCTTACTGTATGGTTTGTAACTGGATGTAAATGTAATATTCTTCTTGCCACGAGCAGCACAATGAAGCCGAGTGCACGATATCCTCCAGCCATGACTGCTCGCTTGCTGCTTGTAGAAGACATGTAGCAACCACTTATACATTCTCCTGCCTTACTGTATGGTTTGTAACTGGATGTAAATGTAATATTCTACCTGCCACGAGCACCACAATGAAGCCGAGTGCACGATATCCTCCAGCCATGACTGCTCGCTTGCTGCTTGTAGAAGACATGTAGCAACCACTTATACATTCTCCTGCCTTACTGTATGGTTTGTAACTGGATGTAAATGTAATATTCTTCCTGCCACGAGCAGCACAATGAAGCCGAGTGCACGATATCCTCCAGCCATGACTGCTCGCTTGCTGCTTGTAGAAGACATGTAGCAACCACTTATACATTCTCCTGCCTTACTGTATGGTTTGTAACTGGATGTAAATGTAATATTCTACCTGCCACGAGCACCACAATGAAGCCGAGTGCACGATATCCTCCAGCCATGACTGCTCGCTTGCTGCTTGTAGAAGACATGTAGCAACCACTTATACATTCTCCTGCCTTACTGTATGGTTTGTAACTGGATGTAAATGTAATATTCTTCCTGCCACGAGCAGCACAATGAAGCCGAGTGCACGATATCCTCCAGCCATGACTGCTCGCTTGCTGCTTGTAGAAGACATGTAGCAACCACTTATACATTCTCCTGCCTTACTGTATGGTTTGTAACTGGATGTAAATGTAATATTCTACCTGCCAAGAGCACCACAATGAAGCCGAGTGCACGATATCCTCCAGCCATGACTGCTCGCTTGATGCTTGTAGAAGACATGTAGCAACCACTTATACATTCTCCTGCCTTACTGTATGGTTTGTAACTGGATGTAAATGTAATATTCTACCTGCCACGAGCACCACAATGAAGCCGAGTGCACGATATCCTCCAGCCATGTCTGCTCGCTTGCTGCTTGTAGAAGACATGTAGCAACCACTTATACATTCTCCTGCCTTACTGTATGGTTTGTAACTGGATGTAAATGTAATATTCTACCTGCCACGAGCACCACAATGAAGCCGAGTGCACGATATCCTCCAGCCATGACTGCTCGCTTGCTGCTTGTAGAAGACATGTAGCAACCACTTATACATTCTCCTGCCTTACTGTATGGTTTGTAACTGGATGTAAATGTAATATTCTACCTGCCACGAGCACCACAATGAAGCCGAGTGCACGATATCCTCCAGCCATGACTGCTCGCTTGCTGCTTGTAGAAGACAATGTGACGCGTTGCTCTGGACTCAGCTCCAAGTACAACTCAAAGTCAATGCGCAGTGGAATTACATTTACATACATGGCTTATCGTATTATACGCCATTGCTTTCCTTGCAGAGATATGAATGTCATTGCCAGTTGATATTGAAAACAGACGAAGAACTATAATTACATAGATATCAATATGATCATTCAGTGTCTACGTGGTTTGATAATTATTACTGAGGTCCGTGGAATTGCCACCGCCCACTGACTCAATAATTGTGTCAATAAATGCACTATGAAATAGTGTAAAATTAGTGCTTTCGATCCCACCTACTCTTAGAATTAGTGGGCCAAAAATGTTTATCGAAAGCAAACGACTCTCTGTGTGCGATGCCAACTTCACACTAAAACACTAACTTCCAAACCAATGTTATCAATTATTATAGTGCTTTCAATAGGCCATTTTCTAAGTTGTTCTGTTCTACCACTTAAAACGGGTGAAAATTAAACCGCTTAATGTTGAATTGCTGCAGCAATGTGTTCTTTAGTTAAAGAAACTTTTGTGAATTAAAAGATCGAAGGAGGATGATTGGAGTTATGTTGAAATCTTTTAAGTCTTCCTAATTCATTACTGGGTCAAAAAGTAGAGCAGAGAGTGATGTTTGTACCTACTCTACTGCTGATTACTACAAATCTGAATCCATAATGTATTGACAAAGAAACGATTTTGTCACTCGTTGAAATGCTCATAATATTTTATTTCTTTAATAATTTTGAAGAAAATTGTATATCTACAAGATATAATCTTCTTCAGAAATGAGTGAACAAAATAATTTGAAATTTTAACCATGATTAGATAAAAAAAAAACTAAGGGTTATCACTTGGTACATTTTTAATTTTTTGCTTCGCTGTTTAATAATAATATCAGTTGATTTTGGGTGAAAAATGGTATATTATCTTGTCTCGCTGGGTGCCGTATGAAAATTAATTTCAAAAATGTGCCAAGTGATTACCCTAAGTTTCAATTCAATTCAATTCAATTTTTTATTTGTCCAGATTGGTCACATACATGTGAATTAGACAATGTCAATAATACCACATAACTCAATTTACAATTTGAGTAGGAATATTAAATAGAATTCTGCAAGAATTCGTCAATGGAATAAAAACAATTAGCTATTAAAAAATCTTTCAAACAAGCTTTAAAAATATACAAACGTTCATAATCTAGCTTGGACTTGATCACTGCACTCAATTTATTATAAAATTTAACACCCATCTGTTTTGGGCACTTATTGATGTTTATAGACTTACTCAAATGAAAATCATTTTTTTGTCTGGTATTATAACCATGTACTTCATTATTCATGGTTAATAGGTACCTATTCTCAACAACAAACATGATTGCGCTAAGAATGTAAATGCATGGCAGTGTCATAATTTTAAAACGAATGAACAGAGGTCTGCATGAGTCTTTATAATAAAATCCTGGTGTACCTTGGGGTTTGTATTGTATCTACTCATCTTTAAAATCTGAGATCAATTGGTTCACGGGTTTAGTCTCCAATCGTATCGCAAATGTCTGAGTTTTGCGCGTTTGTGTTGAATAACCGGCGCCTATAATAATTATCAATGCAAGAAGCAGAAATGAAAAAGTGCTACTAATATACAATCAGACTGATCATGTGAACATCCTATCAAAGTTATACACCCACTTATGAAAAAGAATTCCCTCACAATTTTCTAAAACGGCCGAGCACTTGCACCACCCTAATGCTCAAGGCACGAACTGGGTTGCAAGGAAATTGTGTTTTTACCTTTGCGGACATCTCGTCAATAAATTACTCTTGTTCGAATGGAAATGATTATATACGTTCTCCTCAGACCCCGCGTACATCTTTTAAAGATGTAACATAGGTTGAAGCACCCAACAGAATTTTTTTGAAGATTTTTGTGATTAGTCGACGCGGTGCCAATCATTTGAATATTAGCTTCCAAAAAATGGCCGCCATTGGAAAACTCATTTTACAGTAATAATAATAATAATAATAATAATAATAATAATATATAATAATAATAATACACATTTTATTGGTTTTTTATATGTTTCTTAAAGTTTACTAACCCGAAATTGATATTGAGGTGAGTGGAAGTAGTTTATACATATCTTGTGATATTAATTTGGAGTTGATATTATTATAGGAGAGGAGAATAATCAAGAGAAGATATTGGCTTTCTCATTTCGAAAGGAAATTTCACAAGGAACAGGAGATTGGTTTTGTTATTTCACGGCCATTTGGCACTGTTTCTCGTCAACAACCAAGGTTCAATATTTAAGAAATCAAGACCAAATATCAGCAATGCCAGCACGAACACGAACCGTTAAAACATCTAATGGTACTCAACGTGAGGAATTAAATAATACTAGAACTAGATCTTCCATGAGTTCAAGAGAGGAATTAGGTCTCTGGACCGAGGAAACTCAGACTAGCCCTATTCCTGACCAATCTGCTTTCATATTAAATGAAACCATACAGCCAAGAAGGCAGAAATGGACAATGGAAGAGTATAAGGAGATTATGTGGTGTCATACATATGTTAGTCATACTACACTGACTGGTAACATGAAGATGACCTTTCAACTGTGGAGAAGAAGAAATCCTAATATACGGCTTAACATTGATTCAAACAAACTGGCTAATCAGAGGCGGTACATAATTAAGAACAACAAGTTGACAGTAGATGAACTGAAAGTGATTGAAGAACATGTGAAAATGCTTATTTCAAGAGATAATGGTGTTCAAGATGAGGAAGTAGCTATTGAAGATCAAGATCAAGACCCTACTAATATTTCGATACCTGCATTATTATCAATGACCCCGGAGAGATTGAGACTGAGGCCAATCCTGAATGGACAACTCCGAGTGGAGGAAACAGGAGGTATTGATGAAACAGGGGATATTGATGATCGTGATGGAGGGGAAGAAATTGAAGATCGAGATCAAGATCTTACTCATTGTTCGTTGCCTCTACTCTCATTGGATCCGGAGGTGGTTGGTGAAGTGCAGCACTCGGACCTAGAGGACGAGATCATGGAGCGCTGGAGACAGATGAAGGCGGAGTCGATGTGGTCCAGGGGGAAACTTCCTAAGTTGAAGGTGACGAAACAAACTAAGAGAGTCCTTATTGAAGTTAATTCTGCGCTAGGAAAGATCGCGTTAGCAAATGATCACATAAATCTGACTGACATCAACATCTTGATATATGCAGCTGCACAAACACTATTTAAAAAAATAGGTTATGAGATCAAAGAGAACACCGGGCAAAATAGTAAAAATGATCAGAAGTGGAAGAAAAGAATCCAAACCCAAATTGACGAATGGAGGAGGGAAATATCTCACATAACAGAAATTCTACAAAGTAAGGAGTTATCAATAAAACTACAAAAGATTAAAGTTAAACTTGGGTTTAAATACAATATTGCAAGCTCAGATGATTTTACTCGTATCAAAGAGATACTCAAGCAGAAAATACAGGCGAAGGCCCAAAGAGTGAGAAGATATAAGAAACGAGCGTTGCAGTATCAGCAGAATAAACAGTTTAATGAGGGAGCTAAATCATTTTACAGAAATATACTCAACAAACAAATTGATGTAAAAATCCACCCTCCGATTGAAGATATTGAGCAATTCTGGAAAGGAATTTGGGAGGATAATAAACAGCACAATCATGCAGCTCAGTGGATCAAGAATATGAAAGAAGAGAATTCAACAATACCGGAGATGGAATGGAGAGACATTACAGCTTTAGAGGTATCAAAACAACTATACAAATCAGCCAATTGGAAAGCTCCTGGGGTAGATGGAATACAGAACTTCTGGCTAAAATCCTTTACAACTCTTCATGGTCGGATAGCAGATGCTTATAATAGTGCAATCCGTGATCCAGAAGGTGTTCCCGAGTGGCTAACCCAGGGTAAAACCTGTCTTTTGCCAAAGAGTCATGAAACGCATCTTCCAAAAAACTACAGACCCATTACTTGTCTATCCACAATGTACAAGAACTTGACGGCCATCATATCGAGCAGAATGCATATATTTTTTGACCAACAAAATATCATGCCGATGGAGCAGAAAGGATGTAGCTCAGGTTCTTTTGGATGTAAGGACTGTGATGTCTTTAGACTTCTTACAAGGAATGTGCTTAAACAGCTGACTGTAAGAATACTTCGAAATTATAGTGCATGCTGCACCTGAATCTACTTCAAAGGGTACTTTATGGCCCTCCACGATCATCTCTGCTACCATCGGACTGTTTGAAGCTAGGTGATTTACCGACCTGATGTGACTGATGTCTCCGCAGAACTCTGCATCCGAGGAATCGGACTCATCCTCGTAGGGCGATTTCAATACATTTGAAATGTTACCTCGTTGCTTCTTGCATACTCGAGATGTGTGTCCCTTCTGCTTGCACGTGAAGCACTGCCATTGTCGGGCGGGGCACGTGACTTCGGCATGACGACGGCTGCAACGACGACAGGGTTCAAACTGTTCTCGTGGACTTGCATTTGGAACTGTAGACTGGTAGTCCTGAGTGCGAGACTTCCGCTGACTGGGTTGACTAGAAGACGGTTTTCTGGAACTACCCATTCGATTACGACTCGCAGACTGGCTGCGACGTCTTGGCGTCAGCTGGTTGATCTCGTGGTCCTTCTGAGCAGGTTGTAAAATGGCGGCATTTTCAGTAGCTAATTCGTGACTTTTAGCTAACTGGGTTACTTGTTCTAGAGACAACTGGGATTTCTCAAGTAATCGCTTTTGAAAAGCCTTATCCCTAATTCCTACCACAAATCGGTCCCGTAGAGTATCTTCAGCAGTGCCAGGAAATTTGCAGTAATGAGCTAATTGATTTAGCTCAACCAAATACTCGGACATAGTCTCTTTTTCCTGTTGCACTCTTCGGTTAAATTTAAAACGTTCCATAATTACCGACTTTTGTGGTGAAAAATGCTGCTATAGAAGAGTGATTAACTCATCATAAGACTTGGTCTTGACTTCACTGGGTACACATAGCTTCTTAAGTAGTCTGTACGTCTCCGGCCCTATCAAAGTGATAAGTAAATCAACTTTACCTTCAGCTTCGATGGAATTTACCTTCAAATAACTCTGGAGGCGCTCTTCATACTCTTCAAATTCTTCCAACGACTTGTCGAAAGCTGCCATGTGGCCCAAGACCCGGTGCGACGCCATTTTAAACTCGGTTTTTACGTCAACTTCTTCCTCTTCTGTGGACTCAAATATCGTGTCCAATGATGGTTTCTCGGAGTTCTCATATCCTCGTCGCCAGAATGTGATGTCTTTAGACTTCTTAATGATGAGCACGGGTGAGGATGCAGAAGGATGAATAAGATTTAGACTGCTCTGTCTGAAGGTACATTTACTACTGTCAGATCGTACGATACATCCTGCAGTCCCGGGTTCGACCGGACCTGACGTCACTAGTCACTGCACTAGTCAAGTCATGGTACTGACATTACAAGGACCATCTTATGTTAAGCAAAGCTATCATGGAGGATTGTAAGAGAAATAAAAGAAACTTGCACATGGGGTGGATAGACTACAAGAAAGCGTTTGATAGTGTTCCACATAGTTGGATTCTTCAAGCTATGGACATCTATCGATTAAACCCTAAACTGATAAGATTTTGCAAATCAATCATGACAAACTGGCGAACTAGTCTTACGCTTAGGACTCACAAGGAAGTAATCACGTCTGAGGGTATTTCAATAAAGAGAGGAATATATCAAGGCGATTCTTTGTCACCGCTTCTTTTCTGCATGAGCCTCTTTCCTCTAACAAGCATGTTAAACAAATCTCGATGTGGATACAAAGTGAAAAATACTGATGTAAGAGATAATCATCTAATCTATATGGATGACATCAAAATATTCGCCGAGAAAAGGGAAGAGATGGAAGAAATTATTGGTATTGTTAAACGTTTTAGTGATGATATATGTATGGAGTTTGGCTTGGAGAAATGTGCAACAGCTGCATTTAAGAAAGGGAAAATAATATCATCTGAAAATATTATTGTTGATAATAACTCTTCAATCAAGATGTTGGATCCTGGAGAAGCATATAAATATCTAGGAATTGAAGAAGGGAATGGAATCCAGCATGTAGCTATGAAAGATAAGTTGGTTCAAGAATATCGGAGGAGAGTTCGTTTGATATTGCAGACTGAGCTGAATGGGAGAAATAAAATTCTTGCAATTGGAGCTCTTGCACTGCCAGTCTTACAATACAGCTTTTGCATATTGGATTGGAGTCTCAAAGAATTAAAGAATATTGACAGAAAGACCAGGAAACTACTAACCATCCACAAGATGCAACATCCAAGAGCAGATGTTTAAAGATTGTATGTCTCAAGAAAGCAAGGTGGAAGGGGATTGTGTCAGGTGGAAGGCTCATACAGATCGGCAATGATTGGGACTGCCGAGTACATACGACTAAAGAAAAGCGATCACTTTGTGAACATCATCAAAGTGAGTGAGGAAAACAGACCAAAAACCTTATCGATGTTATCATTAGCAGACAAATTCAAGTCTAGCATTAACATGTTGAATGTCCAAACACAAACAGACAAGGATATTCTTCACCAGGTAAGAAAAATTAGAGAAGTCGTCAAGTCAAAACTACAGGACCAATTATGTGATGAATGGGAGGGGAAAGCCATGCATGGTCAGTACCCAAAGAATATGAAGAAAATATTTATTAACAGGCCAAGTACATTCAATTGGCTTGTGAAAGGAACCTTAAAGGCGAGACTGAATCCTTAATTGTAGCTGCACAAGACCAATCATTAAGAACGAGAAGCTATGCGAAGAGGATTCTTAAGACTGGATCGAATGGAATGTGTAGATTATGCAAACAGCACGAAGAAACGATTGACCACATAGTGTCAGGATGTCCAGTGCTAGCTAAGAAAGAGTACATCGAACGTCATGACAAGATAGCAGCTTCCCTTCACTGGGCAATATGTCAACATTTCAACCTCCCAAAATCCACACATCACTATGATCATCATCCACCTCAAGTATGTGAAAATTGAGATGTTACATTAATATGGAATGAACAAGTACGAACTGATAGGACCATCTTAGCCAACAAACCTGACATCATTATAAAAAATATAAAATATAGCACATGTCTAATTATTGATGTTGCTGTTCCTATGGATGGAAATGTACTGAAAAAAGAGTCGGAGAAAATATTGAAATACCGAGACCTCCAAATTGAGATAGGACGGATGTGGAAACTGTCAACCAAGGTATGTCCTATAGTAATTGGAGCGCTTGGAACTATCACCAACCACTACCAAGATTATGCGAAAATGATCCCAGGAGAATTTTCTTGCACCGACCTCCAAAAGCACGCGTTATTGGGATCGGCCTACATCATCCGTCGAGTCATCACTTGAACCACAGAATCTACAAAACCCAATGCAGCATAGAATCACGGTGTGCTTCCGCTGCATGAATGGATGTTTTGCCAATATGTTATAATAGTGTATTGTACTGTATTATAATATATTGTGAATAAAGACAATAATAATAATAATGATAATAATAATAATAATAATAATAATGGTATAACACATTTGTTACCAAAGAATAGTGATACCCACCTCCCAAAGAATTACAGACCTATTACTTGTTTACCTACAATATATAAAAACTTCACATCCATTGTTGCAAACAGAATTTATGATTTCCTCGAAACTAACCACCTAATGCCACTTGAACAGAAAGGTTGCAGCAAAGGCTCGTATGGTTGCAAGGACCATCTTCTCCTCAGTAAGACTATCATGGAAGATTGCAAGAAGAAAAAAAAGAGTCTCAGAATAGCTTGGATAGACTACAAAAAAGCCTTCGATAGCGTTCCACATAGTTGGATTATACAAGTGCTGAATTTATATCGAGTGAATCCAAGTATTGTAAATTTTTGCAGTAGTATAATGAAACAGTGGAGGACCAAAATGCATCTGAACTGCGGGACAGGAACACTAATGTCTGGAGAGGTGAACATCCGAAGAGGAATTTTCCAAGGAGATTCCCTTTCACCTTTACTGTTCTGTATGAGTCTCTTCCCACTGTCAGATGAACTCAATTCGTCCGGATCTGGATATAGTTTGAAACAGAAAGGACAAAAAGTCTCTCACTTGTGCTACATGGATGACCTAAAACTTTTCGCGAAGAATGACAACGAGTTGGAAGGATTGCTATGGACAGTAAAGCTATTCAGCGATGATATTGGAATGACATTTGGCTTAGATAAATGTGCCAAACTATCTTTTACTTCTGGACGAATGGTACAAAAGGAGAATGTTGTTCTTGATGACAGTTCAGAAATACAGAGTTTGGAGGAAGGGATGACTTATAAATATTTAGGAGTAGAAGAAGGAGATGGAATACATCATGCTTTGTTAAAAGAAAAAATTACAAAAGAGTACAAGCGGAGATTACGTCTTGTTTTAAGAAGCGAACTGACAGGTAGGAACAAGATATTAGCAATTGGGCAGTTGGCAGTTCCGGTAATGCAATACAGTTTTGGCATCGTGGATTGGCGGCTTGAAGACATGAAGCAAATTGATCGGAAAACCAGGAAGATCTTGACAATGCATGGGATGCACCATCCTAAGGCAGACGTGGAAAGATTGTATATGCCGAGGAAATGTGGAGGAAGAGGTCTCATGCAATTGGAATCAGCATATCAAGTAGCTGTAATTGGTTTGTCCCATTATCTACAAGCAAATACTTTAGATAAATATGTATGTATGGTGAAAGAATATGAATTGAACAAACCCAAGACAATGTCCTTAATCAAGCTGTCCGACAAGTTTCTAGAGAAATTGCAATTGATACTCCCCGAAGGAAATCCATCGTTGCCACTAGTACAGGAAGTAAAGAAGATCAGGAGGAAAGTAAAAGAAGGATTGCAGCTTGGCATAAAATCCATCTGGGAAGGAAAAATCATGCATGGCCAATATCCGAATAAAATGAAATCCCCTCAAGTTGATAGAGATAGAACATTTGGATGGTTGACTCGATCTGAACTCAAGGGGGAAACAGAAGCTTTTATAGTTGCGGCACAAGACCAAGCACTGAGAACCAAGTATTATGACCGGCGTATTCTTAAGACAGGCACCGACGAAATGTGCAGACTATGCAAATCCTTCGCTGAGACAATAAACCATATAGCATCCGGTTGTCCTGTACTAGCGAAGCGCGAATACATTCAAAGGCATGATCGCGTGTGCACATATCTTCACTGGGATATATGTAAACATTTTGGAATTCCGGTTGAAGACAAATGGTATATGCATAAGCCAGCTCAAGTTGTCATCCACGACCAGGTTACCATCCTTTACAATGAGCAGATCCAAACAGATAGGACAGTCCTCGCTAATAAACCAGATATTGTATTAAAAAATGGACATGAGAAGACATGTTTAATTATTGATGTGGCAATCCCAATGGAAGATAACTTAATTGCTAAAGAAGCGGAAAAAATATTAAAGTACAAAGACCTGGCAATTGACATCAACAGAATGTGGAACATCAACAGAATGTGGAAACTAAAGACGAAAATAGTGCCAGTTGTAATAGGAGCTCTTGGTACAGTGGCATTAAGTCTCCAAGAACATCTGCTTCACATTCCTGGATGTCATTGCATGCATGACCTCCAAAAGACAGTACTCTTGGGAACTGCTCATATATTGAGAAAAGTGCTGTAACACCACAGCAGAAAAAAAAGCAACATCAAAAGAATCAGCCTCAAGGAGATGGTTGATCCTCGGCTGATTTTTCAAGACCAGTGACAGGCGAATTTAGATTAGTTTATATTCATGTTTGAAAATATTCTTGTGTTACTCATTCAAATGTTAATCCTGTACTGTACACTGAGACAATAAAGTGAATAATAATAATATGGTTAACCATGGCAACCCTTGCTGGAGATGGCAGCTGAATCAAGTGCTCTTTAATTTTAATTGGTTTTTATAGTATTTTTTAAATATTTTTACCTGAAAGTGGATTTGTGGTGAGTGGAAACATTGTATACATCAATTAAAATATTAGTTTTGATCTGATACTATTCTGAAAGACAGAAATAATCACTTTAAGAAGTTGGGTTTCTCACTTGGAAGAAGAAAATCCTAGTAGGAAATCGAAAACAATATTTTTGTTAGAAACTGCCACTTGGAACACCAAAGCCACCAAGACGTCCAAGTCAAGGTTGAATATTTAAGAGATCCAAGACCAAATATTATCAGCATCATGCCAACAAGAGGTACTCAGCCAAGAATCGCTCAAACATCACATGTATCTGATGGTTTAGGATTGTCACACTTAGGTGTTGGCTCTCCTCCCAGAAGAATAAACACAAGAATGCGCTGGACTAAGCAAAATAACATAAATGTAATGAAAGCGTATTACAGAGCGACACAGTGTGATACACAATTAACAGGGTACAGAGCATCGATCCTAGATGAATGGAAGAAAATATATCCTGATACTGATATTACTGTTCAAAGAATATGTGACCAAACAAGGCAAATAAAGAAGGGTAAATTCCTAACATCTACCGAGTTACAATTTGTACTTCAAGTAATACGTACTGAGATGAATCTACATGAAGAGTTGCAACAAAACATGGTAGATAGCTTTGAAGAAAATGATGAGGTTTAAGCGAATGAGTATGACCAAGAAAGAACACAAGCAGAATGTGAAACAAGAGAGGAACCTCAAGTTAACGGACTTAGACGAGAGCAAGATGGTTTGGGGGATGAAGAAAATGAGGATGAAGATAGAGAACTTCGAGAAGAATTAGATCAAATCATCACAGAGTTTGAAAGTATTGATGTTTCTTCTAGACCTCGACTACCGAAGCTACCATTCAATAATCGCACGAAGTGTATAGTAGAAAAAATTAATACATGTATTGGCCAGAAGTTTGATTCTATTGATAGTACATTTGATTATGTAAATCTCATTGCCTACTGTGCAGCGACAACAGTATTGCGTCGTTTGAAGGTAAGATTCCCGAATGAAAATCCAACACGTAGCAAGAATCATAAAGATAAACCAGCATGGAAGTGGAGATTAGAGAAGAAAATAGCCCAATGGCGAAGTGACTTAACAAGGTTGTCAAATTGGAAAAATAATAAGAACTTATTGTTAACAATAAGAGCAAAATTAACAAGTTGTTGCATAAATATGGCCTGCCTAAAAATGTACATAAAGATGATAGAAATCTAGTTTTCATTATTGATAATTTGAAACAGAAAGTAACTGCGAATGGAAAACGATTATCACGGTATAATAAAAGTTTAAAGCGCAAAGAGGATAACAACAAGTTCCAATCAAATCAAAAGAAGTTTTACGAATCACTGGAAAGTCAAATGACGGAATCATCAGGAAAACCGCCATCTGAGGAAGTGTTGGTTGATTATTGGAAGAGCATATGGTCAGTACCGATAGACCATAAATTAGATAGTGAGTGGATAAATGTGGAAAGGCTACGAAATTCTGTTAAACAGACAATGGATAAAGTCACTGTCACAACAATTGATGTGCAGAACGCAGTACGAAGGATGAACAATTGGAAGTCACCGGGTATTGACAATATTCACACATACTGGTGGAAATATCTCAGTTCTTTGCATCCATTTATCGCTGCACTGATGTCAAAGGCGATTGATAATCCGTCCACTCTTCCTCAGTTCCTTCTTAAAGGTGTGACATATCTGAAACCTAAGTCTGATAAAACAGAAGACCCGAAGAGCTATCGTCCGATTACTTGCCTCTGTACGATGTATAAAATAATAACATCCATCATCACGGAGAAAATCTCATCCCATTTAATGACAAATAATATATGGGCAGAGGAGCAGAAAGGTTGCAGAAGATCTTCGCAAGGAAGTAAGGAACAGCTTATAATTGACACTACCATTACTGAGCATGCGAAGAAGAGGCATCGTAATATTTCATTGGCATGGATAGACTATGAAAAGGCTTACGACTCCGTGCCTCATTCTTGGTTGTTGGAGGTGTTGAAGATTTACAAGATAGATGACACATTGATAGAATTGCTTCAATTTTGCATGAGTAAGTGGACGACTACTTTACATTTAACTATGCAAGATGTTAGTATATCATCTGAGAATATTGATATCAAAAGGGGAATATTTCAGGGAGATACTCTGAGTCCGTTATGGTTTTGTCTTGCTATTAATCCACTTAGCACATTACTCAATCAAAATGGTTGTGGGTATAAGATCAATAAGAATATCAGTCTCTCACACTTATTATACATGGATGACATTAAGTTGTATGCTAAGAATGAGAGTGAGATGACTTCATTGATAGAAACAACTGCAATTTTCAGTAATGATATAGGAATGAAGTTTGGCTTGAGTAAATGTGCGGTCCTACATGTAAAAAGAGGAAAAATTCAAGACAATGAGAACATGCAGCTCCATCTGGACCCTGTTGAGAGTGTTATTCCTGGCTTAGAAGAGGATTCAACATATAAATATCTTGGTATCAAGCAATCATTTCGAAATGAAACATCTGTGGTTAAGAAAGAATTGTTAACAAAGTTTAATACCAGGCTAAAGAAAGTGTTAAATTCAGGTCTCAATGGAAAAAACAAGATTATGGCTATAAATGGATGGTGTATTCCCATTTTATTATACACGTTTGGTGTTCTGCATTGGACTAAAACAGATATCGAAAATCTTGATCGACAGATCAGAGTAAAACTGACTCAGTACAGATGTCACCATCCGAAGTCGGCAATGGAAAGGCTGTATATTCCAAGAGGCGAAGGTGGAAGAGGGTTGATAAATCTTAAGCAGTTGCATGGAAAACAGATTTGATCATTAAGAACATATTTCTATAAGAAACAAGAAGAATCTCCACTTCATGATGCCATCGTCCAGTTAGACATTAATCTTTCACCTTTAGATTTGCATAACACAGAACGTGTAATTACACAAGTAGAGGTGAAGGATCTGATTACAACATGGAGGGAGAAATCACTACATGGAAGATTTACGAAAAATTTGGATAAGGCTGACAAATTATCTTCTATGAAGTGGTTGCAAGATGGAAGCTTGTTTAGTGAAACTGAAGGTTTTATTATTGCAATACAAGACGAAGTTATATCAACTAAAAATAACCAAAAATACATTCAGAAATTAAACATTGACAATGACTCATGCAGATTATGCCATATGATGCCGGAGACCATTCAACATCTTACTTCGGGCTATTCGAGTATTGTCAATACACATTATCTTCACCGGCACAATCTATCTTGCAAGATATTACACCAGCATCTTGCTCAAGCTCATGGACTCATTACATCTGAGACCAGATATTACGATTACCAACCAGCGCCTGTTCTTGAAAACGATAAAATTAAACTTTTATACGATGTTTCTGTGATAACTGATTTAACCATTCCTCATAACCGTCCAGATATTATAATTGTTTACAAAGACACAAGAATTGCCCATCTTATAGATATGACCCACCCCAATGATCACAACATCAATCAAGCATTCACAACCAAGATGACGAAATATCAAGATCTGTCTACTGAAATTGCAGCAATGTGGAAGTTGAATCAAGTTCTCATCTTCCCCGTCGTAGTGACAGTCAATGGTCTGATTCATCAAGAACAAGCAAATTGTATGAAGAAAATGAATGTTCCTTTCAGTATAATTCACAAAATTCAAAGATCAGTATTATTAGAGACATCTAGGATAATTCGTAAAGTGTTAAGTGTATCACAATGATTAACTAAGAGTGCTACGTATGTAATTTCTTTACCCGTAGTATGATAAATGTTTCCATGTATGTAATTGTACAATGAGAATGAAATAAATGAAAATAATAATAATAATAAGTACAAATAATAATTGGTGCAACTGGAGCGATCAGCAAGAACTTCCACACATGTCTGCAGAAAGTTCCGGGCTCACATTCCATGATCGAGCTTCAGAAGACGGCGATATTAGGAACAGCTTATATTATTAGGAGATTTATGTAGAGATTTTCAGTGTCACTTTTAGATATATGTCATTTTTTGGTTCATTTTCACAAATTGTTGTATTTTATACTGTATTGTAAAATGTTGGCACCTTAGTGATTTGGGTAGTTACCGGTGCCATGCATTATGAAACCAAAGTGCAATTGTAATTTTGTGAATAAAAGGAAATAATAATAATAATAATAATAATAATCTGTCCACTGGTACCATCCATACAATGGGTCAGGGGGTGGGTGTTAATTAAATTTAATTAAATTAAATTGTAATTATTTATTGTGGAATATAAAAAATAAATGTTTTATTGCTTCAATGCCATAACAAAACAACATAGATTATATATTTTTTTTTTAATTTTTATACCGTAACAATGACTTTTCAATAAGTCAATAAAAAAAATACAAATAAATTTTTAAAAAAATAAAAAATATTATGAAATAACGCACCAAAATCTGGGCAAAAAAATATGTCTGAGTCTGAGGAGGATAGAGCCAGGATATTGTATGGATTACAAACAATCAACTCTCAGTTCACAGGCACTGTTTATTCATTTAACAGCTGCTATACAATCATTGAGTTGTGATTCTTCAGTTATCTTCTTGTTCTTGTTCCACTTGGGCTGCGATCCGCTGGATAATGAATCATAATGTATTAGAAAGATGATTAATTAAACCGAAAGAACCTGCAGAGTCTGGGGGTCATCTTAAAACATCAGCTCGTTCGTTAGAGCATTATATGTACCTTTTTATACGTATAGATGTAGGAAGATTTTATATATTTTCACATCTGGCCTATAAGTCTAAAATATCAAGGTATATGCACGATGAGCCCAGTATATTTTGGTTTTTAAAATTAAGTTTTGACTTGGTCTATTTTTTAATATCACTACTTTTCAGTGCTTCATTTTTAGATTTCTTCTATTTTTTATTATAGTTAAAAGACTTGGCTGTTATTTTTACACGAAGTGTTTTTTCATAGGTCATTGTTATCTGAAGAAACCCGTACAATTTTACGATTTTCATGGTCTTCCAGCTCGCAAGCGGCATAACTTATTATTGCCAAACTTGGAATATATGGTGGGGTGGGCCATAGCTCTAAATCAAAATATTTCGCAACAAAGTGAGATTTCTCATTTAGATCTAGTAGGCCGAAAATGCCACTGAAGCTTACAGTAAAAGTGGGGAGCCCAGCTTTTTAGTTTGAGTAATACTCACTGCAATCTATTTCTTTCCTGGTAGGTCCAGTAAGTGCTTCGCCCGTCTCCTTATTCACACACCGGCACCACCCAGGGGTGTTTTTGAAACATTGCTTGGGTTTGTAGAAGCCGTCCTCGTCGCAATCCTGTATGTGTTCTCCTGCACACATTGCAACATCAACTGATACCATGGGCGTCCGCAGAATTTCTGTCTGGGGCAACCCCTCTTTCAAGGTTTAAGGAAGGGGGGGGGGGCACAATTTAGAATCAAAACTATTTTTGAACTATATTTTGAACGTATTTCTGTTGAGACTATAATTACATTAATATGATTATACCAATAACTGTTATTCTAATTTGTTAGGCGATTTTGAAATATTAAAACGCCAATTCCCACAATGAAGTTTTGCAGATAGTGTAGTCTAGAACCAGGGGGACGATAGATCCGAGTCAAAAGATTTCAATGTAGTCGCTCAATTGACCAATGTAGATCTGACCAAACTACGACGTCATAAAACAAAAGTCAATGTTTGGTCACAACCAAAGAGCTTGTATACACAACAAATTGAACACATGATATTATTAGAATAATGTTAAATTCGTACAGAATTTAACAGTTTTACAATCAACAAATTGCCGTTAATAATAGTATTGCTTTAAGCTATCTACTTGAATATTGTTCAGTCTTAATTAACTTCTCATAAGAGAGGAAGGGCCTTTTTAAGTTGACGAAACTATCCAGTGACAGACGCCATTAAAAAGTAAAACGCTTTGGCAACATACCTGGCAAAATATAATTTGTTTCGTTGTAGCATCTGTAATAATTGTCCAGCAAATCATCAATCATGATTTATATGATTTAAATATATTGATTGTACTATTTCAAGTGATAAATTAAACTAGATTAAACACGTGTGAGCTATTTCTTTGATCTTTCTAAATTTCATTTGTTTGAATGAAAAATTGTTTTTTCTAACAACCCTGGAGTTACCATGGTAATACTTTTGTCTTTCATAAGGCAACGCCCACCTACATTGGTCAATTTGCTCGCTCAATAAAATCTGTATTGCAATCATAAAATAGTACGTACTGAACTTAAGCAGCCTCTCCAACTTCTCCTGCCTCTCAACATCGCAGGGTCCGTCCTTCTGAAACAAGACAATGAGTAACACAATCAATACTTTAGCCAAGAAATATCTGCACTGTGCACAGATAATGTCAGTATTAATGAACACAAATGTTGAACATAATCATGTAAAATCAGCATAATGTATTACATTATGCGTAATACATACATACACAAATGAAGGAGTTAGATGCAACAGTTAGCAATCTCCACATTGATTAGTTCGGAGAAGAACTGGGAAAACCAGAATCATTTCTGTACAAATGGCCCGCGAAATTATTTTAGAATCCACGTTTTAAAAGTGAAGATCATTGTTATGTATGACGTATTGTTGCATTGTATTTGGAAGATAGGTAATTCAATTCTGTATATTATCACGTATTATCAAAATGTGTTTTTGAGTTTGAAAGATTTTGCATCTATAATAAAACACACACAAGCACACAAATAATATGCACAATAGGTATCAATGAAATTTAGAGAAATGTAACGTGCATTCTACTGTAATACTGCCACTGTACAATTTCTTCTATGATCATTTTAATACATACTAGGAAAACGCTCAAAAATTCCGCGTTGATGAGCGAGCACGGGTACATGTAAATTCTCGAACCGGAAATGCGTACACAACGCACAGAAAACATATACATCCATATTGAATTGAAATATGATCAACTCAATCAACATAAATACATAGCAAATCAGATTCAATTCAATTGGCACTGGAAAACATTCATTTCGATACTTCATTTGAATCATTTCTGGCAGCTATTAAACATGCCAATAAGTAGTACATACGTTCCTAACTGATTGGGATGAAAATTTGTAAAATAAGAGACTATGTTGGTCATTATGACCATGCAAAAATGAATTTGATCATGATCAGATTATCGATGACCATTTTTATTTTTCAACCTATCAGGAGATGTTTATTTAAATTTTAACCAATGAATGGATTTAAAAAATTAGGGTCTGCAAACAGAAAAGGTTGTCTCTACATGTGTGCAAATTTTCATATCGATCGGTGAAACGGTACAACTTCTATTGCTCCAGGTAACAGCAAAAAAAAAAGGTCAATGTCAAAAGAGGCAAAAGGAGTCGCTCGCTTCGCTCGCTCAATTACTCTTTTGCGTCATATTGCGACCTTCCATACGATGTCGTTATCACAGGCATACAGCTAATTACTTTACATAATAATATGCAATGATAAAGTTGTGACCCTCCCACAGAACCCAACTGATTGCATAACTCACATTATGCAATATCCGTTGCGGACTGGCAACATACTTCATCCATTTCTCTTATTTGCTCCATTTGCCCGTTTCCAACACAATGTCGGGTCGGGGGGTGGAATTCCACCGTCAATCTTGGGCCTTCACTTCAGTGGTGTCTGGTGGCCGGTCCTGACACATCACACTCTTCTTCTTCTTCTTCTTCTTCTTCTTCTTCTTCTTCCTCCTATACGTCTTCTGGCTGACGCCTCTCCACCATGTCTCTCCACCTCTCTCTGTCCTCCCACAATCTTCCTGCAGTCACTGTTTTCACTCCTCACCTCTTTCCTCTACATCCCACTTCACCTGGTCCTCCCACTTCGCTCTCGGTCTACCCCTTCTGCTTTCCCGCTCTCTCGCTCTTTCAAATTCTCTCTTCGGTATTCTCTTGGGATCCATTCTTCTAAGATGACCATACCAGCGCAGTCTATCTCTTCCTATCTTATAGTTGAGGCTCTCAACACCCAGCTTCTTCCTTATGTCAGTACTTCTTTGCTTTTCCATCTTCGATACTCCAGCGATGCTTCTGAGGAATTTCATCTCGGCCGCCTGGGGGTATATTCCTGAAATAAGTGAGAGTATGTGAAAAAAGAGTGAGAAAATTGTTATCAACCAAATGGAATCCAGCAGGCTTAGATTCTATTGGCTGATAACGATTTTCTCACTATTTTTTTCTCATACTCACTCTCACTTTTTTCAGGAATGGCATTTTCCTGCTTCTTTGTTGGGCAATGTCCATATAACTGCACAATAAGTTAGTATTGGTATGAAGTAGGTCTTGTAGAGTAGCATCTTGCATTTGGTTGGCATGTCTTCGTTCCACTAAAGCTTCCTGACTGATTGGTAGAAGCCACTGGCAAGGTGTATCCGCCTAGCTATCTCTGCTCCCATCCTGGCCCTACAGTTCGTTTTTTTCTGTCTGAACGCTCAACAGAATGCGCTATTGTAGCCACCGGAAGCCACCTAAGTGCGCGCGCAACGTCAGTGCTACCATTGGGCAAACCTAAAAACGATCACTTTTAGTTAGCAAGTGTTTCTGCTTAAAAAATTACCGTGTTATTTATTCCACACTATTTAAATAATATACAAATGCATATTGTAAGATAATAAACTTAATTCTGGCTACTTAGTGAAACATAAATACGTATTTGATATTGCTCTTCAATCTGTCAGGTTGCCTATTTGTCGCTCGTTATTTTTAAAACTACTGAGTTCAGTTTCGCCAACTTTTGTGTGGAAGTCGAACACAATATCCATGTTTTTTTGTGTTGTTTGTGATTACTGAGTGAAATTGGTTATCGGCTTCCGTCATCTAGATAATATATTTAAGAATTAAGAAACATTACAGTGATTAATCAATCAAAAGTTCGGAAATATAATACACCTCTGCAGCAGAGCTAGTGGATTTTCATATTGTTAAATTGGCAGATTTTATAGTACGTAATAATGACAACAGGTGTCGCTCACGTCGCGCATTTCAGAGATAGAAAACACAAAATGTATGCTTCCTAGATATTTGAACTCCTGTTTTACTTCGAGTACTTGTTGTTGTTGAATATTAGCATTTTGGGCTTTCTTATCCCTCTCTTTTCTCTGCTTATCCTGAGCCCGTATTCCCGAGTTACTACATCCCATCTGTCGATCTTCTCTTGGACGTCCTGTGCACATTCTCCCCACACCATGATGTCGTCGGCAAACACAAGAGTTGTTGACTGGTCGCTCTCTTCCCGTTCCACTTCTCGTATCATCTCATCCATTACGATGTTAAATAACATTGGTGAGAGTGCACTGCCTTGTCGGAGACCTGTGTTGATGTTGAACCACCCGGATCTTCCGACTGCTGTCTGGACCATGCTGCGGCTTTTATTGTACGTGCCATGGACCCGTTCAATCAGTTCAGGATTCACTTCTTTCTTCTCCAGGCATTGCCATACCGTCAGGCGCTGTTCTTGTCTCACTGGGGTATCGCAAAGTCACCACCAGCAGTCGATGGTCACTGTCAATGGCTACGTTGGGGCAAACAAAGACATCGTCCACTTACAGCACCAGATCTCTTCCAATCAGGACATAGTCTATCACTGACTTAGAAGATCCATCCGGTGCATACCGGGTGATCTGGTGCGATGGCCGCTTCTGATACAAGCTGTTGTCCACACGAAGCCTATTTCTCAAGCAGAAATTCAGAATATTCTCCCCTTCTTTATTCCTGCCAGCATAGCCGTGGAGTCTGAGCACTGCCTCATAGCCTCGCCTCTCCCGACCAACCTTGGCATTCAGGTCCCCGATTACCAGTGTCTTCATGGAGGAGATGTTACTTTTTAATTCCACCAGGTATATTTCTTTTATCTCAGCTGTTATACCTGTCTGAGGGGCATAGCATTGCAGTATTTTTAATAAGTTTTTTCCTAACAGGATTTTCATCTTTATTAGCCTGTCACTTATGTAGTTTACCGATATCACCCTCTCCCTCAGGTTAGGAGCTATTACAAATCCCACACCATTGACGCCTCTCTCACCTCCAGTTTCTAGTTTCCACTAGAACTTCCAGCTTCCTATCTTTCATCATGTCCATGATTTCTTCTACCTTACCATTTTGGGATACAATGTTCAGTGTCCCGACTTTCTCCTTCCTTCGCAAATTTCTCTTACTTTTCGTTCTGTTCACTCTTCTCTTCACACCACCGGCCTCATCTTCATCTTCATCACCTTCCCCTACCTTCGGTTCCTCCAGACCCACCTGGATAGAAATCCTTGTTCATGTCTTCATCCTTCTTCTTCTTATCACTCTGCTCACTGCGTTCTTTCTCTTCCATCCTCACTCTAAGCTCTCTCCCAGTCTTTGCCTCCCACTCCCATCTGTTGCTCCTTTATCCTGGTATATAGGGGGCATCCAGAAATTCTGCACTATTTGCTTCGGCCGTCCTCGCCAGCTCCTTGTTCAAGCACGTTCCTTCCCTTGTCTGCAGGCCACATACCACCACTCGCACTTCAGGTTTCAAGTAACTCGAAATTAAATTACATTATTTGTTTTGCAATTACTTATGACAAAGATTATAACAAGCAAATTGCATGGTACGCTCAAAGCTCAAACAAATCACTGATATGTACTAAAATCACTTAACGATTGACATCAACCTCGTCATTTAAAATAATTTACTATTATCGATATTTTCGTGAATACTCCAAGTAATTTCACAGCTATAATAGGCCAAGCAACGAAGCATTTAACCCGGGACAAATTGCAAGATTTGTCTTTTTCATCAGACCTTATTCAGAAAAATTCGCTGATTACAACAAAAAAAAGTTTTACGCAGAGATGTGAAGGGAAATTGCCCAAAATTAAGTGTAAAGTTCAAACTTTGAGAACATAAAATATTTTTTTTACGAATCACAGGACACATTTTGATATTTTGTTTTCAATAAAAAGTATGTATTATATTAGGATACAATAGTCGAAAAAAAAATTTGGTGATAATATTAATTATTTTTGGATTTATTCAATTATTTAATAAAATGACGTCATTTAAATAATTAGTCGTAGTGACGTAACTAAAGGAGCTAGAATAAATGTTTTTACGGGAAAATGTTGGTAATAAAGCCTAATATTTTTGGTATGAATATGATCAAAAGTTCACCACGCATCTACTAATTGTTGTCAAACAAAATTTTAATCAAATTATATGAAAAATTAAACATCAATATAACGCAATTATTGGCATAACGGCGGAACTGTTTGATCAGAAAGTGTTGTCACTTATAGAATTTTGGCGCCTGATAAAACCTAGCCCAAAGAGAGATTTGGGACGCCATTTTGAAACCGGAAGTGGCATCATCTTGAAAACGGCTGAACCGATAATAACGGAACTGGTGGCAATCGACTCCAACGGTCATATGACAGAACAGATCAATAGTAAAACCAGAAATTACCAATAACAAATACCGGAAATGACGTCACAAGTATTCAAAATTCTTCTAAAACCCCTATTTAACAATAAGTACATTAAATAAATACATAAATGCATATCTTTATGAATTTAATTGTAAAAGTCGCTATTTATAATGATAAAATAATAAGTTTTAACATGGTTATATCATGGTAATAAAAATATTGCTACCTAGTTATAATGCTGTACCGACATAAAATTATGCCGGCATAAGTCTTAAAACCTTTTCTAATTCCAGACACAGAGTGGTATCCACTTAATTAATTGGTATTTGATTTCATTCCAATACGTTTCCTTTTGCCTGGAAGTTAAAGACCCTAATTTCTTTATTAGTTTCTAAGTATTCCTATTATTCACTTTTTCTGTTTGTATATCAACTGTAATTGTAAATCTATACACGTGTGAATAAAGATTTTATAAAAAAAAACGTTTCCGAGCTATGGAATCACTTCCGGTTCTCAAAATGGCGACTGAAAACAATGCCACATAGATTTTTTTAAATAAATTCATATATTACATTATAACAAGCCAGAATAATGTATTTATTGTTGAACAGGGGGTTTAGAAGAATTTTGAATACTTGTGACGTCATTTCCGGTATTTGTTATTGGTAATTTCTGGTTTTACTATTGATCTGATTTGTCATATGACCGTTGGAGTCGATTGCCACCAGTTCCGTTATAATCGGTTCAGCCGTTTTCAAGATGATGCCACTTCCGGTTTCAAAATGGCGTCCCAAATCTCTCTCTGGGCTAGGTTTTATCAGGCACCAAAATTCTATAAGGGACAACATTTCCTGATCAAACAGTTCCGCCGTTATGCCAGTAATTGCGTTATATTGTGATTTAATTTTTCATTTAATTTGATTAAAATTTTGTTTGACAACAATTAGTAGATGCGTAGTGAACTTTTGATCATATTCATACCAAAAATATAAGGCTTTATTACCAACATTTTCCCGTAAAAACATTTATTCTAGCTCCTTTAGTTACGTCACTACGACTAATTATTTAAATGACGTCATTTTATGAAATCATTGAATAAATCCAAAGATAATTAATATTATCACCCATTTTTTTTTCGAGTATCGTATCCTAATATAATACATACTTTTTATTGAAAACAAATATCAAAATGTGTTCTGTGATTATAAAAAAAAAATAATTTATGTTCTCAAAATTTGAACTTTACACGTAATTTTGGACAATTTCCCTTCACATCTCTGCGTAAAACTTTTTTTTGTTGTAATCAGCGATTTTTTCTGAATAAGGTCTGATGAAAAAGACAAATCTTGCAATTTGTCCCGGGTTCGGCCTGTTTTTAGCCTTCGTTGCTTGGCCTATAAGGGCCTATTCTCGAGTTTGTTGAAAAGTTCGCCATGCGGTAATGAGCCACTGCACAAGGGATCACCAACGTTATCATTGATAAAACAAAAGATTTCCGTTCATGTCGCAAAGTCGAACATTTGCGCATTCGGTTTCGATTCAGGGGAGGTAGTCACGAAGATTTTGCCATGCAAATTGGACATTTTTAGGAACATTTTTCTTGGCAAAGAGGTACAGGTTTGAATTTTTTATATTTTGTAGCAGCAATAATGTAATAATGATGAGTATTATATGTGAGATTTATAAAGTTTTGTTTTAATTAATTAATTAGTGAGCATAGTTTCTATAGACACATTTTTATTGGATACAAAATTAATTAAGGACAAGATAAGACCCAGAAGGTTCATTTAAGTCTATCTTGAAGTTTATGCTATAATGAAGAAACACAAAAAAATCAGCTCTCTATTGAAATAGTTTTAAAAAAATATGTTCTTAAACTAATCAATATCCCCATAAAAAACACTCCGTGTAAAAATACCAGCCAAGTCTCTTCAACTTAAATAAATAATGAAATCTAAAAATTCTGCACTGAAATGTAGTGATATCAAAAAATTTGCCAAGTCAAAACTTTATTTGAAAATCAAAAAATACTTGGCGCATCGTGTATATAAATAGCTTAGAAGTATAGGCCAATTATAAAATATACATAAAATATACATCTATACATATAATATACCTATAATGCCCTAAAAAACGATGCGCCAAGTATTTTTTGATTTTCAAATAAAGTTTTGACTTGGCAAATTTTTTGATATCACTACATTTCAGTGCAGAAATTTTTAGATTTCATTATTTTTTTAAGTTGTAGAGACTTGGCTGGTATTTTTACACGGAGTGTTTTTTATGGGGATATCACTACTTTTTTTAGTTTATTCTTACAACTTAAGTGACACATATCAAATGAACAATTACTAAATCCTTTAAAAAAAATCACCCTTTACAATTTAGTTATTCTCATGAAGAAAGGTTTCATTCCAATCGGTCAACCCAGTTCCGAGATATGGCAACACTTCGGTTCTCAAAATGGCTGCTGAACTTTCTGCACTGCCACATAGAATTTATAACTATACATTATGTGTATCATTTTAAGCTTTCTGAATATATATTTATTATATAGGAGGGGATTATAATAATTTATAAATTTGAATGACGTCATTTCCGGTCTCATAAATAGGAAAATTCTAGTTTGACTTTTCCTATTTCATAGAGATGGCCTTCCGAATCGTTTGGCGCTAGTTTCATACCGATCTGTCAACCAGTTTTCGAAATATTACGTTTCTTCCGGTTTCAAAATGGCTGCTGAAATCACTGGCCTCTTGAATTATAATTTAAACATGATTACATTTTATTATAAGCTGTCTCAAATAGTATATTTATATCATCAAAATGTAAATTTGTGAGATTTTTTAAATGTGTGACGTCATTTCCTGTTTCGGTATGGAAAACTGCAAATACTATTGATGATAATACATAAAGTTGACCGTCTAAATTGTTTAACGCTGGTTTCGATCAAATCTATTTAGCCGTTATTGAGATATAATGTCACTTCCGGTTTCAAAATGGCGGCTTCCGGTTGGTTTTATAAGAAGTCAAATTAGATATTTAAAGTACATACGTTACATAAATATCAAAATAATTGGATCAAATTTGTTGCCGAATTGCCAATCAATGCATTTCAAATTTCATTACGTCATTTCCGGTTTCGTTAACAAAAATTTTACTCTGTTGCTATTGATTGAGCGAGAAAAGCGAGCGTCTCCTTTTGGCTCTTTTGGCACGGACCTCTGTTTTTTTTTGTTTTTTTTTGTGTGTCTTTTCTGTTACCTGAGGGTATACAGGTCAGAGTTTTTCTTCGATCGAGCTGAAATTTTGCACACATGTGGAGACAACCTTTTTTGTTTGCAGACCCTAATTTTTTTGAAATCCATTGATTGGTTAAAATTTAAATAAACATCTCCTGATAGTACGTTGAAAAATTACTATGGTCTTCGATAAATCTGATCAAACTCATATTTTGGCTATACAGGTCAGAGTTTTTCTTTGATCGAGCTGAAATGTTGTACACATGTAAAACCAACCTTCTCTGTTTGCATACCATTTTTTTTTTTGAAATCCGTTCATTGGTTAAAATTTAAATAAACATCTCCTGATAGGCTGAAAAATGAAAACGGTCTTCGATAATTCAGATCAAACTCATATTTTGCATGATCATTAAGACCAATATTACCCCTTATTTTACAAATGTTCATCCCAATCAGTTAAAAACGTATGAACTTATTGACATTTTTAATAGCTGTCAGAATGAAGTATCGAAATGAATGTTTTCCAGTGCCAATGGAATTCAGTCTGATTTGCTATATGTACCAGGGTGCTTAGATGCTATACTCAAGTTTCGATGAAAAGCATATACTTTTATGTTGATTGAGTGGATCATATTATTTCAATTCAATATGGATGTATTATCTTTTATGCGTTGTGTACGCATTTCCTGTTGGAGAATTTGCACGTGTCCGTGCTCGCTCATCAATGCGTTACACTGAGCGTTTTCCTAGTTATTACTAGGAAAACGCTCAGTGTAACGCGTTGATGAGCGAGCACGGGTACGTACAAATTCTCGAACCGGAAATGCGTACAGAACGCACAGAAAACATATACATCCATATTGAATTGATTTTGATATCAACTTAAAAGTATATGATTTTTTTATCGAAACTTTAAAATAGAATCTAAGCACCTGGTTCATAAAGCAAATCAGAATCAATTCAATTGGCACTGGAAAACATTCATTTCGATAATTCATTACTGACAGATATTAAAAATATCAATACGTTCATACGTTCTTAACTCATTGGGATGAAATTTTGTAAAATAAGAGACAATATTGGTCTTAATGATCATGCAAAATATGAGTTTGATCAGAATTATCGAAGACCGTTTTCATTTTTCAGCCTAACAGGAGTTATTTATTTAAATTTTAACCAATGAATGGATTTCAAAAAAAATTATGGTATGCAAACAGAGAAGGTTGATTTTACATGTGTACAACATTCAGCTCGATCAAAGAAAAACACTGACCTGTATAGCCAAAATATGAGTTTGATCAGATTTATCGAAGACCAGTTTCATTTTTCAACCTACCATCAGGAGATGTTTATTTAAATTTTAAGCAATCAATTTTTTCAAAAAAATTAGGAGTCAGCAAACAGAAAAGGTTGTCTCCACATGTGTGCAAAATTTCAGCTCGATCGAAGAAAAACTCTGACCTGTATACCCTCAGGTAACAGAAAAAACACAAAAAAACACAAAAAAAACAGAGGTCCGTGCCAAAAGAGCCAAAAGGAGACGCTCGCTTCGCTCGCTCAAAAAGGAACTAGTTACTCTGTGAGTAACCTGATCTCAAAAGGAACTAAGGTACTTGGCAAGTTACTTTATTTGAAAAGTAACTGAGTAGTTACCAAAAAATGAAAGTTACTTTTAAGAGACTTGAAAGTTACTTTTTAACTTTTTAATACTAAACGTCCGATATAAATGCATTATAAAATAAAACTTGGATTTAAGTTTTTTCTGTCAAGAGACAGAAAGGGAGTTTGATGACTGTAAATTCCCCCAAAATATTATATTTGTCAGATTAATATTTCACCTAAAAGTAACTTTAAAAGTAACGAAAATTAAGTTACAAGTTACTCTAAAATTGTAACTTAGTTACTCACAAAGTTACTGAGAATGAAAAGTAACTAGTTACCCCAAAAGTTACCCAGAAAGTAACTAGTTAAATTCGTTAAGTTACTACCTAACTCTCCAAAGAGCCAAAAGGAGACGCTCGCTTCGCTCGCTCAATTAATTACTAGGAAAACGCTCTGAGTAACGCGTTGATGAGCGAGCACGGATACGCAGAACACCTCGAACCGAAATTCTGTCTATCGAAAATATCATTATAAAAGCCAATAATTCTTGAATTTCGTCAGACTTGAATAACTAGGAAAAGTCTCCGTGAAACGCGTTGATGAGCGAGCACCGGACACGTGCGCAAACATAGAACCGAAGATGCGTTAACACATAGAAAACATTATTACACGTTTTAACGTTATTAAACCTATAGATTGAACTTTCTTACAGTTCTACCTACCTAGTTAAGAAACGGAATGAATCCAACGTTCCACAATTACAATAAGACAATGTAGTGTTTTGAACTGAATTAATCACACCTTTAAAAAAAAATAGCACCTTTCAAGGAAATGTCAGGCTATAGACAGAAGCTAAGAAACGGAATGAATCCAACGTTTCCACAAGTAGGTACCTATTGGTAGAAGAAGACTATTTAGAAATTAAAAATAATGTTCTGACAAAAACTCTTGATAAATAATGTTCACCTGCTAGCTATAAAAGCGGGGAAACTTTACTAAAACCTTCACAAAGTACACCAAATTGCCAAACTTTTTAACGAAAATAAGCAAAATGCTGGAGAGATTTGAAATGACATGATCACAAGAAGAGAACAAACGCCACTCTATGAAACACACAGGAAGCACGGCCATCAGAACTACGAATTGCCAAAAGTTCATCAAGGTCCTTAGTTTTGCGAAAACTTGAAATGATATGTTTGGAAAGACGTTCTATATTGAATTATTAAAATATTATCCACCCAATCAACATAAAAGTATCGGGTTTTCACTGAAAATTGTAAACAACATCTAAACACACTGGTACATAAAGCAAATCTGATTCAATTGTAGTGGAAAAACATTAATTTTCAATACTTAATTTCTGACAGCTATTTAAAATGTAAGTAAGTTCATACATTTTCAGCTGATTGGGATGAAAATGTGTAAAATAAGAGACAATGTTGTTCTTAATGGCCATGCAAAATATGAGTTTGATAACATTTATTGAAGACCATTTTCATTTTTCAACCTATCAGGAGATATTTATTTTACCAATGAACCAATGAATGGATTTCAAAAAAAAATTGGGTCTGCAAACAGAGAAGGTTGTCTCTACATGTGTGCAAAATTTCAGATCGCTCGGTGAAACGGTGCACTTCTATTGCTCCAGTTAACAGACAAAAGTAAAAATAAAACAAAAAAAAACAGAGGTCCGTGTCAAAAGAGTCAAAAGGAGACGCTCGCTTCGCTCGCTCAATAAGCATTTTAAGGCTTTTTGAGCGAGCGAGCGAGCGACTCCTTTTGGCTTCATTTGGCACGGACCTCTGTTCTTTTTGTGTGTCCAGGACGCTCTACAGGTCACACCATTTCTCCGATCGAGCTGAAATTTTGCACACATGTAAAGACCAAAACTGGGGTTTTCTGGCCCTAAATTTGTTTGAAATGCGTTGATTGGTTCAATTTTTTTTTTTAATTTCTTTTGATTGGTTAATCCGATCATTTTGAAATTTTGCAGGATCATTAATGCTAATATTGTCTCAAATCTTACAAAGTTTCAGCCAAATCTTCTTATTGGTTAATATTTAAAAAAATATTCTGATTGGTCGAAAATCAAAATTAACCGATGAAGTTCAAATTTTGCATAGGGTTCAAGACGAACATTATCTCATATTTTACAAAATTCTCATCCCAATAAGTAAAGTATTTACAGAATAATTACTATTTAAGTTACAAAACCACACCACATGGATCTGTAATTCGTCCTGAGTCTATTATAGACATTGGAAAACGTTGATTGAGGTAATCAAGTTTGGTTGGAGTTGTTGCACGTATCGGTTCTCGCTCATCAACGCGTTACAATGAGCGTTTTCCTAGTATTAAACAATTAGCATAAACTTGAAACAAAAATATAAAATAAAACAAATTCTAGAAATCAAAAGTTCTTCGTGACTACCTACTCTTCAATAATAATCACTGGAGTTAAAAAAAGCTATTAGTGTTTCATTACTCAATCCTTGCTGATGTTGCAGTTGGTGTGTGTCTTGGTTTGAGTTGCCTCGAGCACTGAACTTCATGTTTAATGACTTAGTGGAGATGGAATTCTTACCTTCTCGTCGCTCGCGACTGATGTCACTCCGAGAACTGAAACAACATTGCACATTTATAGACGAGACAAAAACACTTTTCATTTCCATTTGTACGCTTTCCATTCTCTTTTCTCTTTACCAATCACAAGCTATTCCGCAAGCCCCATAAACTTCATGGATGATTTAAGAAAGACGCGCGGCGGAAGTGACGTAAAACATTAATATCCAATCACGAGCGACCACGTCCCGTTAAATTATCAAATAACATGTCAGATTTGACACTAGATAGGTACATTATTGTAAAATCACATACCTGTGAAAAAATACAAGCTCATCTTATTCCTTACTAAACTGTCACTGACATATATAAAGATTTTGATAATGATGGAAATTTAGTGAAACCCTCACTTAGGTAGGTGTTTTTGGAAGGTAACCTGCGAAATAAAAACGCGCACCCCGACTGGGAACCGAACCCAGATCCTTCGGGTTTCCGGCCCTATGCTTTAACCATTAAGCTATCGGGACGCTTAATCAGCAGGTTGGGTTGCCATACAACTCTTGCGAGTCCGAGTATCTGACCTATACACGAAGACTGAAGCACTTCGACTTCATATGACAACGTGAATACATCTTCTCTCGAATGGCTATGCTCAATACGCCTGAGCCTATAAGTCAGATACTCGGACTCGCAAGAGTTGTATGGCAACCCAACCTGCTGATTAAGAATGCGTCCCGATAGCTTAATGGTTAAAGCATAGGGCCGGAAACCCGAAGGATCTGGGTTCGGTTCCCAGTCGGGGTGCGCGTTTTTATTTCGCAGGTTACCTTCCAAAAAAAATATATATACGAGTATATATATATATAGTTCATGGATATTTTCACAGCCGCCAGGTATATTATAAATCATTACAACGGTATATGCTGTGTAGGTAGTTTTATTCAGCCGACGTTTCGACAAGAATCCTCTTGTCCTTTTCAAGGCTCACAAATCAATAAATTATGAAAAAACTAATAAAACTAATACAATATCAATCTGTCAGATTCAATAAAAACAACTTAACCAAAAGTGAAAAGATAAAACAGTAGATAGAAATCAGCCAGTTGAAAATCCAAAACTTCTCCAGCCACTTGTTCACTGCTTTCTGGATTTCTTCTGAGCAACAGTTTTTGCCATTGATCTTGTAGTGCGGCGCCTGTTCGAAGGAGCTGGATCTTGTCGCCGAACCAATTTAGCAAGCGGCAGGTCGTCATCTGTATCCTCTTCTTGTGGCTGGTTTTGCGTTTTTCTTCGCCTATCAATCTTTGGAGGTGGATGTGTTGCTTGATGCTTTACTTCGTCACTTGGCATGATTTGTGGGACTTGCATGGAGGTGGTGATCGGTTTCCGTGCCTGTGGGAGGCGACGGTTATCCAACTGCTTATTAAGGCAGTTGGGGCGTAGGTCAATCTCTAACGCCTCTCTTACAACACGAGTCCAATATCTTTCTATCGGTGCCAACAACTTCACGTCTTCGAAATTGATGGAATGAGATGATTCCCGGCAATGTTGGGCTAAGGCTGAGTAGTAGTATTATTAAACACGTCCCTTTGGTGTTGTTCCTTTCGAAACGATATGCTTTTTCCCGTTTGCCCAACATACGTGCGTGGGCACTCGCCACATGGGATTTCGTAGACGCCATGGCCTTCAAGATCGATACGGTCTTTTGAATTACGTAACATGTCCCCAATTTTCATGTCTGTGTCAAAAATAGCTCCGATGTTCTCTTTCTTCAACAGTTTCCCAATACGATCAGTAACACCGTGGACATATGGCAGGAATGCTACAGCAAGAGGTTTTCAGCAGCTACTACGTCATTCTTCTCTGCATTTGGTACTCTGTTAAAGGCCTTCTTTATTAAGGTGGACTCACACGGCCGTTCCAAACTTCGAGTTTGAAACTCAAGTTTGCCAAAGTTCCGAATCGCCGTTCCAAAAACTCCCGTGTGAACTATGAAAGTTTGAAACTCAATCCTCACAGTTCGAATCTTTTCATAGTACACACGAAGGTTTTTGGAACGGTGATTCGGAACTTCGGCAAACTTGAGTTTCAAACTCGAAGTTTGGAAAGGCCGTGTGAATCCACCTTTACACGTGTAGTGTATCCGTTCTGGCGAAGAGCATGTCCAAGTGATGCCATTTCTTCTTCCAAATTCTCCTCGTCACTAATTCTACGTGAACGGGTGGCTAGGGTATACGCAACTGAACGAATCTGTGCTGGGAGGTGGTGAGACGTCGCGTGCAAAAACCTATTAGTATGCGTGGGTCTACGATACACGGTATGGCCTAGGCTGTTATCCGGTTTTCTTAACACCAAAACGTCTAAAAACGACAATCTCTGATTGGTTTCAATCTCCATAGTGAACTTTATATCTTTATGTATTCTATTGAGATGGTCTAAAAAGTCTTGTAAGCTTTCAATTCCATGAGACCAAATGGCAAATGTGTCGTCCACATAACGTAACCAACATTTTGGTCTTAGGGTGGCAGATGCAAGTGCTTTCTTCTCAAATTCTTGCATATTCTTGCTTTGCTTTGGCGTGTCGTTATTTACGAAGGTTCCGGTATCTGAAGCACTAGATTATCTTGAGAAAAGCAAGCTTGTTCCAAAATATGTCGTGGATCTATCTCGCCACTGTATGGGAAATACTTACTTTATATACGATAAACAATTCTATTGGCAAGTCTCAGGAGCGCCTATGGGTAGTCCTCTATCGCCGGCTGTAGCCAAGATGTTGTCACCTATAAGTACTCATCGTATATGAGAAAAATCCATACGAGAAGGTGAATGTCAGTTGTCAAACGTGGAAAGGATTCCACGGTCTTCTGACCTCTTCATCACGCGTCTCGGACTGTAGAAATCTAGTGGAGCGGTCGCTCCACCCAGCCAAGTCGTACTATACACTCACAGTCACTCAACATACCGTAAATGCCTAATAAACTGAGGAGCAGACCAAACACTTTTACTGTAAGCAACAACATGGCATTTTCGGCCTACTGGATCTCAAAATTGGTAAATCTCACATTGTTGCGAAATATCTTAATTTCGAGCTATGGCCCACCCCACTACATATACCAAATTTGGGAACAATAGGTTATGCCATTTGCGCGCTAGAGGACCGAGAAAACAGTGAAATTACACCACTTTCTGATTCTGAAGATGATGATGATTCTGATGATATCACGAAACGTCGCTATCACCGCCACAGCCTAAACGGCTGAACCGATCGACCTGACATTTTTACCACATGTGCACTTTTGGCGTCTGAGGTGCCTTTTTATAAAACCAACCGGAAGCCGCCATTTTGAAACCAAAAGTGACGTCATAACTCAAAAACGTCTTGACCGATTAGAACGAAATTAGCGCCATTCGATTTAGATGGTCATCTATATGAAGTATCAATAAAAAAAATATTATTTTCTTATTTTCTAAACCGGAAGTGACGTCATAAATACGCAATATTTAACTTATTTCAACAAATTATACTTAAAATACGTACATAATTAACTTACATTGTAACATAGACAATACAATTTATATATTCAAGGTAGCAGTGTTCTCGGCCGCCATTCCTGAAACCGGAAGTGACGTCATATATCTAAAACGCCTGTACCGATTGCAACTGAACTAGCTCCTGCGTATTCATTCTGCTATTTATTTGAAAAATCAATTGTGAAAAATGAATAAATAAATTAATGGTACCGGAAATGGCGGCAGGAACCACTAAATGAAACCGGAAGTGACGTCATATATTACAAACGGCATGACCGATTTTACGGAAATATAGGGATTAGGAATTCAGATGGTCATTCATGAAGGTATCAACTAGATAAAACTAGATTGTTTTCTTATTACCTATACCGGAATTCGGCCGCTATTTCAAAACCGGAAGTGACGTCATGTATCGAAAACGGCTGGATCGATTATAACGAAACTTAAGCTATTCTTCTTGGATAATCATTTTCATCTTATACCAAACGCAACTTTTCATAGTAACCAAATCGGTTGAGGCGTATTTTTTTAAAGAAATTAGTCCCTGCTCGGACATGTGCTACAAGCTGTATGAATAAACTAACAAAAGAAGTGATATCCCAGAAAAAACACTCCGTGTAAAAATACCAGCCAAGTCTCTTTAACTATAAAAAAAAATAGAAGAAATCTAAAAATTCAGCACTGAAAAGGAGTGATATCAAAAAAGGAGCCAAGTCAACGAATTTTCCAAATTTTAATCGTAAAATTACGATTTTACCATTACCATTTTACCATTTTTACAATTGAAATAAAAATATCAACCCCCGAGAAATACTTAAAAAAAGGACTTGGCGCATCGTTTTTTTAAAGACATTTTTCTATTCTTAAGCTTATGCCACTCACATACTACGTAGTTCAGAAATGCCTAGAAAAATTGGGACAAAACTTTCAAATTAAATATTGAACATTCTGTAAAATATTTTAAATTTAAATATAAGTACGCAAAGAAACATAGCATTGTCTTACAAGCAATAAATACAGAACAGTTGTGTTTGTGATTGGTAGGTACCTATAGTTTTGTGGGTACATCAACATACCTACTACAGCATTATACTTTGAACCTTCTCGCTGTGTAATTAATTGCTATTAATTAACATTTTATACCAAAAAAATTCATAAATTACATAACGTATTACTTTAGATAAAAATCTAGTCAGTAATTATTTGAGCAGCATGGCTCAGTGCACTAGTCACTTATACAAATCTCATTGACGGCCTTCTTGTAATGAGCGCTTTCGCTATTTCCCTCAGTCACGATATTGAGAAGTATGATTGATTAATATGACCCTAGAAATAGTGGCAATAACGAATAGACTAGGCCGCTTCCGTTTATTCGTTATTCGTTTATCCGTTTATTTCCTCTGAATATTGACAAAATACCAAAACTGCCAGTAGGTAAGAGTACTAGTTATATTAAAACGTAGTATGATTCGACGATAATGAATGTGATATACTCAGGAAAATATACTTGTAGAGTTCTTCCTATACTTTTAGGATAGAAAAGTGTCTTTAAAAAAACGATGCGCCAAGTCCTTTTTTTAAGTATTTCTCGGGGGTTGATATTTTTATTTCAATGGTACGATTAAAATTTGGAAAATTCGTTGACTTGGCTCCTTTTTTGATATCACTCCTTTTCAGTGCTGAATTTTTAGATTTCTTCTATTTTTTTTTATAGTTAAAGAGACTTGGCTGGTATTTTTACACGGAGTGTTTTTTCTGGGATACAGTTTATATGGAACAAAACCACTGCAGATTGAATAGCCTGCTTAGCTTAGTGGTTAGAGCACTGGACCGGCAATTCAGGGACGTGGGTTCGATCCCCACAGTAGGCAAATATTTTCAATTTGCAGTTGGTATTAAATATCATCACCTCATATGAGGTCATCAGAAAAAACCAAGTTTGACATATATATATAATTAATACCAACTGCAAATTGAAAATATATATACTCGTATATATATTTTTTTTGCTTTTTTTTATATCCACTTTTTTATATATATATATATATTAAAATCAAATTTTTTTCGGAATTGCCAAGTTTATTATTCGAATTTCTCTCAATTCGACGTTTCGAACAGATTTGACTGTTCATAATCATGAATCAAATAAAACTAATAAAAAAAAATAACGACTAGGTACTAGGTACTTTATTCTCTCTTTTCATAGGCTGTCAATTTGTAGTATCTAGTCGTTATTTTATTTTATTAGTTTTATTTGATTCATGATTATGAACAGTCAAATCTGTTCGAAACGTCGAATTGAGAGAAATTCGAATAATAAACTTGGCAATTCCGAAAAAACTTTGATTTTAATACCTGGTGGCCATGAAAGTTTACGTTATCATATATATATAAAGATGTACGAATTTTCTGTTTTCCACGACCTCATATATATCTCGAGGTAAATAAGGTACCAACTCTACATATGTGGGCATTCCTAGTAAAACATTCGATATTCAATTTGTAAAAATGCAAAACATACGAACATCCAAACATCCGTTTGTGTAGATCCAGCTAATAAGGCTGCATTTCACCAATTTTCTAAACCCCGGTTAGAGGCGGTAAACCTGATTTAGAGGCCCCTAATCCAGGTTTACCGCCTTTAAACCGAGTTTAGAATCTTGGTGAAACGCAGCAGTCGTCTAACAGAGTCTTTCAAACCGTCTTACTTATTTTCAGCGCTATTTTGCGTCTAACTTCTTTTGTGATCCACTTTTTTACATTTTACAGTATAAGGTGGATGTATATCACGTGACTTTATTTCTCTACATCCGATCAAAAGAAATAGTTACCTATGCACTGTGAGAAAATCTTTGTGAATTTTACAAGTAATGTATGTGGCAACTGATTCACCAACTACATTTTGGTTAAATTATAGAATACAGTGTTCTAGTTATATTTTTACTCATCAGTTGTTTTAAATCCCGCCGATGTGTAAAATTACAACTGCAATGTATGAATAATATCACATACCAAGGGCAGTAAAATATCTATCTATTTTCGATAATTTACAAGGCCAATGTATGAATAATATTACAAACCAAGGGTAGTAAAATATCTATCTATTTTCGATAATTTACAAGGCCAATGTATGAATAATATCACATACCAAGGGCAGTAAAATATCTATCTAATTTCGATAATTTACATGGCCAATGTATGAATAATATAGCAAAGCAAATGCAGTAAAATATCTGCTAGTTTCGATAATTTACAAGGCCAATGTATGAATAATATATCAAAGCAAATGCAGTAATATATCTACCAAGTATTGATCATTTACAAGGCCAATGTTTGAATAATATAGCAAAGCAAATGCAGTAAAATATCTACCTAGTAGTGATCATTTACAAGGCCAATGTATGAATAATATAGCAAAGCAAATGCAGTAAAATATCTACCTAGTATTGATCATTTACAAGGCCAATGTATGACCCTGCTTAAACTCGCCAGCTAATCCCAGCTACCTTTTTTTATAACTGGGTTTAACTGGGATTAGCTTAACTGGGATTAGCTGGTCTAACTGGGTTATAGCCGCCCTGTATCTGGGAGTTACTTGGTGTAGCTTGGTTCTTATGGGTTTAACTTTAACTAGACTTAGGTAGGATATTGCTTGGTTCAACTGGACTTAGGTGGAAATAGCTTGTGCCAACTGGCTATACTGGCTATGCCAACTGTGTATTAGCTGGGCCGATCTGGTATTTGCTAGAACTAGAAGAATCGTCCTGGGAATTAATGTGTTTAATTTTTTTCTAAATAATGGTACCTTATGATAATTTCACAATATTTGGAAACAATTGTATTAAAATAAGTTATGCACATAGTGATTGATGTATGTACATAGGTACCTAGATAGTAAGAAAATATTGTGAATTATGATTTTGTGGGTATTTTCCAGAAACCCAATCGTGAATAACTTATAAATGCTGGAAATCAAACTTTACCAATAAATTCAGTCATATTCCCTTATGAAATAAAGCGATAAAAAAATCTCAGTAAGGCAGAGAGTTATTTCAGACTTTTACGCTAGACTGAGAGGACACAGTTCAACTCCTTCTGTAAAGGACACACAAAGTCAATGGTTAAGACGGACACGTTGCGATAGAGGACACAGTTCAACTCCTTCTGTAAAGGACAAACAAAGTCAATGGTTAAGACGGACACGTTGCGATAGAGGACACAGTTCAACTCCTTCTGTAAAGGACAAACAAAGTCAATGGTTAAGACGGACACGTTGCGATAGAGGACACAGTTCAACTCCTTCTGTAAAGGACACACAAAGTCAATGGTTAAGACGGACACGTTGCGATAGAGGACACAGTTCAACTCCTTCTGTAAAGGACACACAAAGTCAATGGTTAAGACGGACACGTTGCGATAGAGGACACAGTTCAACTCCTTCTGTAAAGGACAAACAAAGTCAATGGTTAAGACGGACACGTTGCGATAGAGGACACAGTTCAACTCCTTCTGTAAAGGACGAACAAAGTCAATGGTTAAGACGGACACGTTGCGATAGAGGACACAGTTCAACTCCTTCTGTAAAGGACAAGAAAGTCAATGGTTAAGACGGACACGTTGCGATAGAGGACACAGTTCAACTCCTTCTGTAAAGTACAAACAAAGTCAATGGTTAAGACGGACACGTTGCGATAGAGGACATAGTTCAACTCCTTCTGTAAAGGACAAACAAAGTCAATGGTTAAGACGGACACGTTGAGATACAGGACACAGTTTATAATAATGAATGAAATATGATTACAATATAGTTATTAACTTATCACTGGATTGAAACTTATATTAATTTTCTTTAAATTGACAAACAAAATAAGTGTAGGTAACTTATTATTAAACAATCTAAAATCTATACTATTGTAAACACATTGCAACGGCTATGAATTCTGTGTGTTGTTGCTGCGGACCAAGCTGGACGTGGAGTGAAATAGGGATTGGCATTGCAGTGCAGACGCAGACATTCACCCCTCTACCTCCCCTACACAAGCTCTATTCAGTGAGTGAGAAGAACAATAGAGAGCCAAGGAAAGACTTGAACAGGTAGAAGGGTCCTCTTTCAAGACAGCGACCTTTTTTTGAATCATCATTCTTTTCCGTTCAACTTCCTGGCAGCCAGAAGACAAAAATATTACAAATCCTACTTATAATGTGATTTTGTCGTCATGATTTAGTTATTGTCGTATTGTTTCACAAAATTTAAATCAAATACAATTAGTTCTAGGTATTTACATACATACATACATACATAGGTATTATGTGTTCTGAAACATTACGAAGCTATATCAAATACAATTCCAGTTTGAAATTTATAAAAATGTAAATATTTGACCAAACTTGAGAAAAATCACTGTGCAACTAGCTTGAATAATTTTTCTCTGTTTTGGCAAATATTAATTAAATTAACATTTGTACTTGAGGGGGGTGTTAGACTTCAACCCGTGTTGTTGTTCATATCCTCCAACAAAATTATTTTCTCAGAAAATGAATGGGCAGGAGAAGGGGGGATTCCGAAAGACATCCGTTAGCACTGAATTAGTTCGCCTGATTGACTCTGCATTGTCAGGGCGAGGTTGTCCCCTCCTGATAGGTGGGAAAGTCGCGGGATATTTCAAACGCGATATTTCAAAACCCATCGCAAGACGGCAAAGTGAGCAAAATCAGCCCTTTTTAGGCCTGATTTATGGGAAATCAGTCATTTTTAAGCCTGATTTATGGGTAATAATAGATAATAATAAATACGTAGTCGTAAAAATGGGTGGAAAATGGACTTTTTCGTGTTTTTCGACGATTTTATTAGAAAATTGAGTTTAAAAACAATCCAAAATTTTCGAGAGGGAACTCAAAAGATGCAAAATAATGTGGAGAATATGATAGGTGCCTTGTGTTAAGGGATGGGATCAAAAATATAAATATTTCATAAAAACAGTGGTGCATTTTTGTGTGCTCCAAATTGTCGAAATTTGCAGATATCTAGTTTTTGACTGACAGTTTAAAAACAAATTTTTGATCAATTTTGTGGTGAATTTCATTTGCTCTAAGTTATAGAAATGTCCAGTTTTCTTTTTTTTTTTTTAAAATGTCCTTTGACCGCCATTTCATTTACTTTTGTTATTTTATGTTTTTACATACTCATTTTTCACATACATTTTAAATATTGCTTACCATCAGTTGATTCTAATTAGGACTCATCGTTTAAACTTTATACTTTAAATTTGGACTAATGTCACTCCTATTGAGGTTAATTATCAGTAGTATCATCATCATGATCTATTTTTTGTAATGTGTCTTCCAATCAGTATTTTATACAAATAAATTTGCATTATTGCATACGAAAATGAATAAAACAACTTTCAAATTGAAGGGCTCGGGGGTAAATAATGGTAAGTGACATATTTTGAGAAATGCATATTTTATCATGTAAATAATGGCAAGTACAGCGCCCATGCATATAACACACAAATTCAACTTTCCCGCAATAGGTGTCGCCACTATGCACACTTATAGTTTTACAGTTTTTAACTCGGTTGATGTAAATAATGGTAATTGCATTCAAAATGGCTGCTCGCAAACGTCTCCAATCGGAGATGCCACTATATATCTGATGATTTTATTGAAAATATACTTGAAGAGGAAGATGTTGATGACTTAGATGATTCTGTAGAAGATTCTGATTATGCTGAAAGTCTTCAAAGTGATGAAAATCGTGATGTTAAATCAACAGATGAGGTATGAAAATTGCTAATAGAAATCATTGCAGTTCATGTAAAACATGGTAACTACAGTTGTATCCTAACTAACTTTTTCTCTTACATTATAATTTTCATGTTTTTCAATTCAATATTTAAAAATCTAATTGAGATTTATAATAAGGGCAGTAAATTACTTAAAATACTTCAAAACGAAAGTATTATTTAGCAAATGTGCCGAAATTGATATGCTAAATTGGTGTAAATAATGGTAACTACAAATTAGACTGTCAATTTTAATTTTTTCTGTGGTTAAATAAAATTATTTTTGTCATTGATATTGCATTAATATACACATTAAACATAAAAGAATCGTCCTAGATTATCCTTATTCATCATACATAATTTTTCAGTATTTATGGAGCCTTTTGAAATTTCAATTTGCTCTCCTGGAAAATTTCAAATATGTCACTTACCATTATTTACCCCCGAGCCCTTCAATTATAATCCATCAGCTCTATATTCCTGCACTCCATTTCTAAATAGTTTACCATTATTGAAATACTTAGATAAATCAATCAATATCACGTTCTATTAATTTGTATGATTGAGGTATTACAATTAAATGATTTTGTTCTAAAAAAATCAAACTTTCCCCTACTCTCCTTCTCATTTGAAGATGATTATTAAAAATGCTTAAGCTTCAACATAATTCTTTCATAATTCAAGCTAAGGATTAGATTGTTTTAACCAAATTCTGTTGAACTTAAAGCGTTTTTTTTTAAATTATCTTCAAAATGAGAAGGAGAGTAGGGGTAGGGATGTACAAATTTTTCGACACAAAATTGTGTTAATTTTAACACAAATTTTTTGTCGATATCAACACAAATAATGTGTCAATATCATCACAAAAATGTGTCAATAACAAGAACAAAATGTGGCAATTTCAACACAAAAAATGTGTCAATATCAACACAAATAATGTGTCTATATCAACACAGAATTATGTGTCATTTTCAACACAAAGAAAATGTGTTATTTTCAACACAAAAAATGTGTTAAATTTCAACACATAAAATGCGTTAGTTCGTTAATTTAATTTCAACACAATTTTGCAGAAGATTTTTTAGAGTGTAGATTTAAAAATTCATTACCTATTGGGCGGGGCTTAAATATAGTTGAACTGTTGTAAAAGGTATTTTAAAATGGTAATTTCTAAAATAAATAAAAATTTGCTATATCGAGTGATCGTGTATTTACACATTACCATTTATCATAAACACAAAGGACACCCCAGCGGGGATATGCTGAAGCGGGCCAAAGTTAATTCATTTGGGTGGGGAGGGGGGTAGCGGGAAACGTTACAGGAACGCAATATTGATTCATTTGGAAATTATAGCGATTTCTGCCAATTATCAATTACTTGAACTATTTGATATACCTAGGTGAATCTAAAATGAAATATCGAATGTGAGCTAAACTAGTATCAAATTACAACGTAGCAAATTTAAAAAATTATCAAAATTCATGCCGCAACGACCTCTGGCCGTTTTTGGGACATGTTGTTTTTTCAATATTGTTTGAAAGATGTAACGTGAGCAGCGATTGGTTCCGGCACTAAAAGTCTCTACTGGACAACCAATGTTAGACATCGTTAGACATCCTTTGGAATCCTGATTATTTCAATCTTCTGGCAGTCACATGTCTCCAAACCACCAAACCCATATCATCTCTTGACAACATTCCCAGCTATGTTCACAATAAGCCAAGCGCGATAATTGCGAACGGAAGTTAGATTTCACGTTTCCCGTACAAACCATCTTATCTCTACCTGATCACTGCCGGTCACACTACCCAAAGTGGTGGGTAAGGTCTGTACCTCAGAGGTAGAAGGGCGGAAATCCAATTTCTCGATTTTGAGTATATTGTACGATATAATATAGCTTGATCAATTACCATTTGCTTGAGTTGTGATTGACAAATACTTTTATATTGAAGTATGCTCTTCAAATATGATTGGATGAAGACAGATAAATGTTTTTTAAACATCAAGAATCATTGTTATCTGATAAATTAAATAATCAGATGAAATAAAATGTCAGGTAACAGAAAACTGCCAAATATTGACATTTTCCCCAGCGGCCCTAACCCAGCCCTCCTACAATCAATGATGACCGTGAAAATACAATGTAGTCCATTGTGTTTTTTTTTGTATTATTTAATGTCGCACTGTTCTGCAGCGAGGCTAATGGCCGCTGATGAATGATTATGATGATGATTGGGAGATGATGGTGAAGAGTAGGTAAGGATGGAAGGTGGGAAGGAGGAGGTTGCGGCCTATTAGTAGGTTACCTTCCCAGCATTTGCCTGTCGACTGAGGAAAATAACGAATAGATCGCAGTCGCGAAGGACGGCTGCGATCTACTGACTGGAGCTCCTAATATTTATAATTTTAATGCCGCCATTGTTTTATGGAGGTTTTTAAAAAATATAAATCACGTACTTCTTAAACAAATTTATTCGATCTCTTTTTTTCATTATTTTATTATTTTATTTTATATTTAAAATATTTATTTTATTTTATTTTATACAATATTTCGGTTATAATTCAATAACATTCATCAGGTAAAGTACAAATTATAATAAAAAAGCAAACACAAGGATATATTTCGTTAAAATTACTATAGGTTCTTTATTTCATGTTTTTGCTTTTTTATTATATTGTACTTTATATCTGATGAAAGTTATTGAATTATAAACGAAATATTGTACCTACTGTATTTAATAAAAGGAGTTGTGAAAGTCGTAATGAAAAGAAGTGTTTGAATCAATATCCAAGTTCAAGAGTTGAAGCTTAGACTAAATAACTGCCTGTGATTTATTAAACTAGGAAAACGCTCAGTGTAACGCGTTGATAAGCGAGCACGGGTACGTGCAAATTCTCGAACCGGAAATGCGTACACAACGCACAGAAAACATATACATCCATATGGAATTGATTATGATATCAACTTAAAAGTGTATGCTTTTCATCGAAACTTTAAAATAGCATCTAAGCACCTGGTTCATAAAGCAAATCAGAATCAATTTTCAATTGGCACTGGAAAACATTCATTTCGATACTTCATTACTGACAGATATTAAAAATGTAAATAACTTCATACGTTCTTAACTGATTGGGATGAAATTTTGTAAAATAAGAGACAATATTGGTCTTAATGATCATGCAAAATATGAGTTTGATCAGAATTATCGAAGACCGTTTTCATTTTTCAGCCTATCAGGAGATATTTATTTAAATTTTAACCAATGAATCTGAGTAACGCGTTGATGAGCGAGCACGGATACGCGCAACACCTCGAACCGAAATTCTGTCTATCGAAAATGTCATTAAAAGCCAATAATTCTAAAATTTCGCCACAGATTTGTATAGAAATCTCAAAACATTCCTAAAATATTGGTCCAAATAACCATGCAAAGCTTTAAGTTGATCAATTGAACCTTTATGATTGAACTGTTCCGCGTTAATTTTCAAAAATCACAGGATCTCCTTCAAAAAATATACCTGAGACCACTCATATGATATAAGTGTGTCTACACAATATCAGATCGACTGTTGAACGGTCATTATCAGTTTCATTTGCGTTTGAAAGTTTCTGCTCTAACTACCTTGCCTTGAACTGAAGAGTCGAAGTCGCCGTGAATTTGACAGCCAACACGCTAATAGTCCGTAAAATGTCAATAACGTTTGGATTTAAACACAGATTAGTATGAAAATTGTCAAAAATGCAGATAATGTTGGACCCAACCATCATGCGAAGTTATAAGTTGATCGTTCAATCGGTTATAGTTTAAATTTCTAAAAACACAGGAAAGATGGTTTTAAATTTTAACCAATGGGAGGATTTGGCTGAAACTTTGTTTGATTGGGTACAATGTTGGGGGTAATGACTTGTCAAAATTTCAATTTGATCAAAACAACCAATCGAAAGTTATTTTTTTTTAAATTTGAACCAATCAATGGATTTCAAAAAAATTAGGGTCTGCAACAATCAGAAATGTTACGTACATGTGTGCAAAATTTCAGCTCGATCGAAGAAAAACTCTGACCTGTATATCGTCAGTAACAGAAAAAAAAAAAAAAAAAAAAAAAAAAAAACAGAGGTCCGTGCCAAAAGAGCCAAATGGAGACGCTCGCTTCGCTCGCTCAACAAAGTTAGTAAAAAATTTAAATTCAGTATTAGCTTGAAATAGTTAAATTTGTAATAAACGTATGTATCACATTTACATTTACAATTAGATTGAATTGGCTTCTGAGTCCTTTGTTAGTAGCTGCAATATTATTTCGTATATGTAAACACATCATGTAATTTTAACAAAGTTACATATAAATTAGTATATGTTTATTTTGTAGCGCAATGGTGTATTTTATCATACATTGAACTTGTAAATATTACAAACTAATTCATTTTAAGCCGACTATTTGCTGTAAAATTAGTAATCATATGATTTGTTTTCTTACGACAAAATGTATGTTTATTTTGTAGCGCAATAGTGTATTTTATCATACATTGAACTTGTAAATATTACAAACTAATTCATTTAAAACAGACTTTTTGCTGTAAAATTAGTAATCATATGATTTGTTTTCTTACGACAACATATATGTTTATTTTTTAGCGCAATAGTGTATTTTATCATACATTGAACTTGTAAATATTATCATCATGAGTACGCAATTCTCAACACTAAAGACTTGCTATTTTACTGTAATTGCGTGGTAAGAATGCAGATACATTTATACTTTCTTACGTATGCAATGTACGAGTAATATGGAAATACACATACATTTTCTATAAAGCTCATTTAGTCATACATGTGTTTGTAAAATTACTAAGCAAGATTGGTAATTTTCGAATTATTTTTAAGAGTGTGAGTACATACCTTACATCGTTCATGTTGAGTAATCCAAGACGAATTATGGAGGAAATTCACTGCATACTGGATCTTATCAATATTTGCAGTCAATATTATTTAATTTTGCAGTAATTTAATAATAAAAACAACACAAATCTTGTGTATACGTACACTTGGCCAAACAAAACTTGAACGTTGACCAAATTTGAATGACTGCTGGTCATGTCCCATAACCAATCAAAGCTTGTTATTATCATTGAAATGTGAGGTCTCCTACTAGAGTGAGACAATGAGATCGCTTAGACTGACTTCTGATGGTGCGATCTTACATTTATCAGCCTATCAGATTTATTAAACGTTCAAGTTTTGTTTGGCCAAGTGTATGCGTGTCAAAACCAAGTGCTGTTCGTTTAAACATTACATTCATAATAGTGGATATAATTAATATCTCAACATTTCTTTATTAAACGTTCAAGTTTTGTTTGGCCAAGTGTATGCGTGTCAAAACCAAGTGCTGTTCGTTTAAACATTACATTCATAATAGTGGATATAATTAATATCTCAACATTTCGTTGGAAAGAGGAAGAAAGAGCGCATGTTATACATTCTGACATTGCGTCAGGTTTGTGATGCATATGTGCCTTTTTATTAGAGTAATGTTTGCTGTTCTTGGCAACTCGTAGAATTTCCTTCAACTTCAGGTCTTGATTTGAGAATATTTAGGTGCAAGGAAGTAAAATCATCGAATATGTTATTTTCGCAGTTCTTTTCTGCGTAGATTAGTTCCAACAGATGTGTCCTAACTTATCTGATGAGGGAGAAGTCTTTGCTAAACAGAACCCTTCCAATAGAAAATGTGTAGCTTTTTGGTTAAAAAGTCACGTGATATACAGCCACCTTAAGACACTTTCTAGCGCTTTTGCCGTAACGACATGTAGAAACCAGTTATATGAAACTTAATGTCGTATTCTTTTGTCTTACTATTTATTTTATTTATTTAAAACATCTTGCAGTACAAATGTTACATTTATTGTGGCAAGGAAAACATTTATAAACCATAAAAAACATCTAATTTACAATTACGTTATAATTATACTAAGATAACAAAATTACAAAGGAACCAAATTAAATACAAACTGTAAAACAACTGCATCCATCCCTTATCACTTCCTTAAACCTCTTTACAGTGCAATCTTCCAATACCAGCTCCAACAACACATACTTATCCAAACCATTCCAATCTCGGACCGTTCTGTGAAGAAAGGAATACCTCCCTATATCTGTTTTTGAAAAACATTCCTTTAACATGCCAGTGTGTGTCCTCCGTCCCTCTCTCTCAATATCCACCAACCAATCTCGCAATTCATTCCATCCACCAATGCCTTGTCGAATTCTGAACATATTACCTAACCTTGTCAACTTTCTCCTATCTTCCAAACTTTCCCATTCAAAAGATTCCAACAAAACTGTAGGTCTAATTCTTTCCTTTACAACAATTCCATGATCGTTTTTGAATGTAATAAACCGTTTCATTTTATTTGTTACCTTTCTTGCAGCAATTCTCTGAATGTTCTCAATCTTGTTAATGTAATTAATTTTTTAAGGGTCCCATATTGCATCACCATATTTAAAATATTGCCCTTATTCATGTTTTGTATGCTTGAATTTTACATTTGTGTTTTACTCCTTCTTAATTTCGCATTACAAAGTTCATGTTCTTTAGGCCCGGTTGTACCATGTCCCGATAAAGTTAGCGGTAGGATTTATCGGCTGAAACCATGGCAACAGCCAATGAAACACAGCCATCTAGACCGTTAAATATCACTTAGCCTAAAGTGAACTTTATCTTACTTATCGGGAAATGGTGCAACCGGGCCTTAATGCTTTCGATGAAACTCTGTCAACCTGCACCTTCCATTCCAGCCTTCTATCAAACCCCCAGATATTCCCAGATTTTATTCCATTGTCAACGGTTAAAACCTCTGTCCCAATATGATAATCTGTGTTCCGATTTTTAAGAGTTTTCAAAATTTAACAACTTAACAACGATTGTATGGTTTGTAAATGAATGTAAATGTAAATGACAGTTAAAACATCTGAATATTCTACCTGCCACGAGCACCACAATGAAGCCGAGTACACGATATCCTCCAGCCATGACTGCTCGCTTGCTGCTTGTAGAAGACAATGTGACGCGTTGCATTCGACTCAGCTCCAACGTCAACTCAATCGCATGCGACCTAGAAGGCTTATCGTATTATACGCCATACTTCGCTTGCAGAGATATAAATGTCATTTACTTGTTGATATTGAAGACATACGAAGCACTGTGTAATAACCTAGACTTTCCTTGCACTTAAGTCTCTATGTACTCAGGTTAATTGCTATGTTAGATGCATGTGTTTGTAATTATTATCATGTGATGTGCGCTAGTGACGTAATATACATGATAGTGTCATGGTCTTAATCCTTATAATAATCCTTCGCCCGGTTCCATAGTTGGGTCGGGGGGTGGCCAAGACCACCACTTGCTAAGGCCTCGGACTCCTGAGCCAGCTGGCCAAGCTTGGCTCTTCCTCTTCTTCTTTCTTCTCCACCAGCTTCTTCCACTTCTTCCTGTCTTCCCACCAACTCTCCTCTTCCACTTCTTCCCCCTTCTCCAACCTCTCTCGCACATCCTCTGCTACCACTTCACTCCACTTCTCCCTCGGTCTTCCCACTCTCCTTTTGCCACTCCTGGCCACTTCAAACTCCCGCCGTGGTATTCTATTCCCTTGCATCCTCTTCATGTGCCCAAACCACCGTTGCCGCTCTCTACCCAATTTAAAAGTCAGCCTCTCCACATTCAAGTCCCTTCTAATTTTCTCACTCCTGATCTTGTCCATCTTCGTTAATCCTTGCGCACTCCGTAGAAACTTCATTTCTGCTGCTTGTAACTAACTGGCTCTCCTCCTTTCCCCCAACAGCCCAGGTGACCGACCCATATGTAAGTATTGGGGCAAAGTAGGTCTTGAAAAGGAGTACCTTGCACTGCTGAGGGAAATGCTCATTCCAGAGAAGCTTTCTCACTAGCTGGTAAAACACGTTAGTCTGCTGAACTCTTGCTGTGACCTCTCTTCCTATCTTTCCATCCTTCGTTAACCAGCTCCCAAGGTACTTGAACTCCCCCTTCTCCGCCAGTTCCATGCCTCGTAGTGTAATCTTCTCGTTCCTTGTTGTCTTCCTCTCTAATACTAGTGTCTCACTCTTTTCTTGGTTAATCCGCATTCCGAATTCTTCAGTAATCTGGCTCCATCTATCAATCTTTTCTTGCACTATTCCACTAGTTCCTCCCCACACTACTATGTCATCGGCATAAACTAATGTATTGGTATCTTGGTCGTCCCTTGGTTCCACTCTCCTCAACAGTTCGTCCATGACAATGACAAATAGCGTCGGTGAGAGCACGCTTCCCTGACGAAGTCCTTCCTTGACCACAAACCATCCAGACTTTCCTTCCGTCGTTTGCACACAACTCTCATTTTTCTTGTATGTGCACCTAATTCTATCAATGAGTCCTCTACGTACTCCCTTCTGCTTCGGGCATTCCCACACTTGCCTCCTAGGCAAGCGATCGTAGGCTTTTTCCAAGTCCAGAAAAACCATGTAGAGCTTTTCCCCACTCTCCCACTTTCTCTCCATGATCTGCCGGATACTGAATAATGGGTCAATGGTTGACCTCCCTCTCCTGAACCCATATTGCTCCTCCCTGAGCCCTTTCTCCACTACCTCCCTCAGCCTAAACTCTATAAGTTTTTCAAACAGTTTCGCACACTGGCACATCAATGTCACTCCCCTGTAGTTGATGCACCTCTTCCTGTCGCCCTTTTTGAAAATCGGTACAATGACCCCCTTTTCCCAATCCTCTGGCACAGTCTTCTGCTTCCATACTGCGTTAATCACACGAAACATCCATTTTCTTTCGATCCTCCCAGCCGCTTTTACCATCTCCACCGTTAATTCATCCACTCCTGGTGACCGCCCATTCTTCATCTCTTTTAACGCTTTATCCACCTCTCCCTCTGTCAAATCCCACTCTTCTTCATCCTCGCCCTCACTCTGCACTCCTTCATTACCTTCTGGTAGCACTAACCCATTGACATTTAGTAGTTCCCCGAAATATCCCCTCCACAGCTCCTGTACCTCTTCCGCTTCATTTATTAGGCTGTCGCCGTCATCCATCATACAAGTCTGCCCTTCTTTTCTTGTCCTTTTGTTCTTTATTATGCCATACAGCATCTTTTTATTACCTACAAAATCCTTTTCCAATTTAACCGGCAAGCTCTTCCATACATTTCTTCTTTTCCTCTACTACTGTTTCTCTCACCCTTATTTTACTCCTTCGGTATTCGGCCTTGTTGATGGTAGATCTATCGGCCTCGTACGTCTGCCAGGCTGTTCTCTTCTGACGCACTGCTTCTCGGACTATTTCATTTCACCACGGGGTTTCCTTCTTCTTGCTTCTCCCACTTGATCGCCCACAAACTTCCTCTGCACTTCAAACAAATACCTTCTTAAATGCTTGCCATTCCTCTTCCACCTGTCCCATGTCCCCTATTCTCTCACTGCTTGCAATCTTCTCTCTGAACTCCTGCCGTACTGTATGGGCTTGCAGTTTCCACACTTTGATTCTGCCATTCTTTTTACTTCTTCTCTTGGCGGCATGGTCCTTCTTGACGCTAAATTTTCCAACTAGCAGCCTATGGTCGCTATCTAGAGCCACTGAAGGGATAACCTCAACATCCTCCAAGAATCTCCTCAATTCCTTCCCCACACATATGTAATCGATAACGGATTTGGTAGCCTCTTCGCCGTGTCCATATCGCGTAATCTTCTTTCTTTTTTCCTTATGAAACATACTGTTTCCTACCTGTAGCCTGTTTCTTCCGCACATTTCTAACATCTTCTCTCCCTCTACATTCCTCTTTCCCCATCCATGGTACCCCATGACCCCTTTAACTCCTGTTCTGTCCTCCCCAATTTGTGCGTTAAAATCCCCCATCACTATTATGGTAATAGATGTGATGTTGTTCTCCAGTTCCTGGATGAAGATCTCCTTCTCCGCTGCTGGCCGTCCTGTCTGTGCCGCATATACTTGTATTATGTCGACATTCACCTTGTTCTTCATTACCAGGCTAGCTTTGATGCTTCTTTCACTATGGTTTTCCACCCCGACAATTAGACCTCTCAGTTTCGGGCTTACCACAAACCCCACTCCATTCCTCCCTTCAGTCCCGTCTGACCATAATAGTTTATATCCTCCTCTGCACTCTGTCTCTCCCACTCACTTCCATTTTGTTTCACTCATACCCAATAACTCTATTTTTCTTTCTTCCATCATGTCTATAATCTCTTCAATTTTTCCATTTAATGTCACAATGTTCAGTGTACCTATTTTGACCACATTGCCCTTTATCCACTTTCTTACCGGTCGGTTGCGTCCAATCCCCTTATCTCCTGCCTCCGCCACTCTGCCGGCCCCCATTTTTTCTTTTTCCACACCACCAGACTCCGAAAACCCACTGCCATTCGCCCATCCACCTTTTCTTCAACAATCTTTCGCAAATTAGTTCCAATCCTTTGGTGCCACTCCCATCTCCTATCTTCCCTTCTTGGCCTTTTTCCAATGACGTGCCACACTCCATTCTCCTGGCACACGTCCCTCCGGGTATTATTGACCTCTCTGGGCCATATTCCCTGGGGTGTCAGCATACCAGACAAGAAGGGTTTGGTGCTTAAGTAACTTAAGATGATGGGAATGCTGATGAGAGGTCAAGGCAGAAACAGATGAGATTGATTGCACAAGTCTTTATTCCAAGGCAGGCTCACGTAGACTGACACCCCCAGTCTCGTGGTCCGGAACTTAACACTACTGATCCAAATCATGTCCATGTCATTTCCGGTTGTCATATGAGTCAAGTTGACAACTACTTTGTACACTGATCAACACCTACACCTACACCTACATCTACACCTACTACTTTGTACAGACAACGCATTAAGTCGTGATAATTCTTCACCCTTACAGAATATCATGATACCACCACTCGTACAGCGAAGCTCGATAAGTTGCCTACAGCAAACCCCATAGTTATTTGTCAACAGAGGGATGACTGAATTACTGGGTTGTGTTCCTCAGGCCCAGATAGATCACACAGATAAGGAAGTCAATGTTATGTCGATCGAACAAACATAACTTAACAACAACCACATTTCTTTTATCGAAACTAATAATTTACTTTCAGTTAAAACAAATATAGTTCGTTGGTGCATTAGGATTTCATTGGTATTGATAATATCAAGATTGTTATAATACATTTTGGAGTATTTAAACTATTTAATTTTAATACACAAAAATTATTTAATCATTATTTTTAATTATTTTATCTAAAAATTCATTTATATTAAAATGAAGTTAAGATCGTCGATTTGAATGTAATTTGTATTTAATAAATCTTCCCAATAAAATAAATCGGTTAATTAAATGAAACCTGGTGTCAAGGCTGACAACATAATTTGATCTTTAATATCAATCAGTATGTGAATCATTGATCAGAAAATATTTGATTGTTATTGTAAACACTTAAACAGCTCCTATAACCATCAAACCTTGGATACATTCATTTGTTAAAAGCGGAAAGTAACTGAGACTCCACAAAAATTGCATTATGAAAAATAAAAAAATTTAAACATAAAACATAAATATTATACATAAAAATTTATGTAAAATTAGATACATATCAATATAATATCGAACTGATTGTATAATATTACCTAATAGCTGTTACTTTTTAAGTTGGTGCACAAATAGAATAACACTTTTTATTCACTTCGAACCAGCAAATACGTGAATTCATATTAATTTTGTTATAGGGAAGGGAAATTAAGATTTTATTGCTAAAACTGAATTTTTTGGTAATTCTTCAAATAAAACTACAACTGTGTAACCCCTGGTGTAACAGGTTTCATCACTATTATTTTTATCGCTGTGTCGTTCTGGAGCCCAAGTCTTGAAAAAAGCGTTTTGAAACCGTCTGGCGTTTTCATTGATCAAAACATAAAAAAGTTGAAAGCTAAGGTATAGTCGTCAACTTTTTTACGTTTTGATCAATGAAAACGCCAGACGGTTTCAAAACGCTTTTTTCAAGACTTGGGCTCCAGATGTTAAACGCATCATAGTATGATCTCATCAACTCTAAAACACTCTCTTCTTCTCTTCTTATTCCTCTAAAAAATCTATAAGAAAAAGCATTTTAAAAATACGCTAATCTTCCTAACGATTGATATCAAAATCCTGAGATCTGTCGAATAAACTAAAATCTTTATACTTGAATTGTCGAATTAGCATTTGTTTAATGACGGTCTACTCAGATTACAGAAAAATTAAGTAGTTTGGAAAATCACATAGGAAATAACAGTATTGATATTTTTGTGATTGCATCGCATCGAGTAGATATTAGTGTGGTGGAGTTGTTGACAGACAAAAACCAATTTTTCAAGTCATCCGTCTGTTGATAAAATAACTATGGGTTGCTGTAGGCAACTTATCGAGCTTCGCTGTACGAGTGGTGGTATCATGATATTCTGTAAGGGTGAAGAATTATCACGACAAGCAAGAAGTTGGTCACATACATGTATTTATGGAATTTCTTCACAGCGAACACAATGGCTAGCGCTTCTTTCTCGTTGGCGGCATAAGACTGCTCTGCCTTGGACAACACTCGTGATGCGAAGGCTACTGGCCGTTCCTCCCCCCTTTCGGTCACAATGGAGAGAACTGCCCCCACCCCATAATGACTTGCGTCCGTTGCGACAACAATTGGTCGGGATAGGTCAAATGGCACAAGAACTTTGTCGCAAAGTAACTGTTTGCTGGCCCGGAATGACGCATCAGCTTCGGTGGACCATTTCCAATTTTCCTTATTCAAGTTATACAGAGGTTTCACAACTGAAGACAACATGGGTAGGAATCGCTGACAATACTTCAGTATTCCCAGGTAATGTCCCAACTGGGCTGCGTTTTCTGGAACAGGTGCCTCCTGTATTGCCCTGACCCTTTCTGGGGTCATGTGGATTCCCTTGGCATCAATAATATGCCCCAGGTACTCCACCGATGGCACCAAGAAGACACACTTTTGGGCCTTTAGCCGAATTCCACATTGCTGGAGTTTCTCCAGGACTTTCTGAGTTCTCTCTCTGCACTGAGCAGTATCTTTCCCTGTTATCAGCACATCATCTAGGTAGCAGGTAACCCCCTCCATGCCTTTTAGCACTTGGTCCATAATGGATTGAAAAATAGCAAGCGCACTTGCGACACCATACACGAGTCTGGTGTACTGATACAACCCTAGATGAGTATTTACAGGGAGGAATTTTCGAGAACTTTCGCTTACCTCCAATTGTTGGTATGCGTTGGCAAAGTCGAGTTTAGAAAACACCTTGCCACCGACCCAGGACATTGAAATGTCCTCAAATGTCGGCATCGGATAGTAGGTGGTTTCGGAAACTTGGTTCAGGGTTACCTTGAAATCTCCACATAACCGGACAGATCCATCCTCCTTCAGTACTTCCAACACTGGAGTCGCCCACTCGCTGCGTTCCACCGGAATCAGGACCCCTTCTTTCACCTGGCGTTGTATCTCCGCTTCAACCTGTGGCCTCACTGCAATTGGTACGGCATAAGCCTTACAAAACTTGGGCGGAATTTCCTCATCAACCACAATGTTTGCTTTGAACCCTTTTATCCTACCCACCTTTATCCTACCGATCCCTTCCTTGCTGGGACCCTGCAACACATTTACCATACCACACAGTCCTTTTTTTTATCATAGCATTAACATCAATAGGCAACTGCTCTAGCCAGTCGCGTCCTAATAAAGTTGGCACTGTGCCCGGATGGTTTACAACAATCATAGGGAGACTCTTTACCCTAGTTTGATTAAATTGGACATCCACAAAAATCTTTCCTACAATTGGCAAAGGCTTACCTCGTAGGTAAGCATCGTAGGTTCCCCACATACTTCTGACATTTCACATGTGACAAGTACTTTTTATACACTGTTTGCGGTATTACTGTCGCGATAGCGCCCGTGTCGACTTCCATGGTCAGTGCCACTCCTTCCACAACCACTTGGACCCCATAGGCCTCGTTTGACTTGTCACGAGAGCCTTCCGAAAACGCTATTGTTTGAATTAGTCCTTCGTCCTCACTACGGTTATCCTCTGGTTGAGTACGGTGCACTTTACTCGACTGACCTCCGAAGCGGTTAGCTCCGGCACTTCCACGGCACATCTTCGCTACATGACCCACCTGGTGACACTTGAAGCACTTCCAACGTAATGCAGTGCAGTCTCTCCCCGCATGTGCAGAACCACAGCGCTGACATCTGAAAGACTGGTCTCTTGTGTGTCCAGTTGGCTTCTTCTGCAACGCATATACTTCTTCCTTGATCGGTTTCTCCACCGTAGGTTGAATGTCTGGTTCTACCAATGTAACTTGATGTTTTGCCAGCTCCAGGCCTTGGGCCAGAGTGATTGCTTGATCAAAAGTCAACTGTTCCTTGGTTAATAATGTCCCCCGGGTTTCTGTGTCCCGCAACTCACACACAAAACGGTCACGCAGTGCTTCATCCAGGAAGGCAACAAAATCGCATGTCGCGGCCAGCGTGCGGAGTTGAACACAATAAACGGCTATTGATTCACTTACAGCTTGGCGACGCTCGAAGAAACGGTAGCGTTCTGCAATCGTGACTCGTCGCGGCTGTAATGAAGGTGCCCGTCTCTCTTCTTCTATAAAGTTTGTGGCAAAGAAGGCTTCCATCCTCTCAGCATAGGACTCGAAATCGCCCTCCCCTTCCACAAATGGTTCTAACTGTGTCCCCATCTCTTCTCTCACCTGTAGAATTATGACTATATTTTCTTGATCATCCTCGTCGCCAGATGAAGTAACTTTAGATGATGGGAATGCTGATGAGAGGTCAAGGCAGAAACAGATGAGATTGATTGCACAAGTCTTTATTCCAAGACAGGCTCACGTAGACTGACACCCCCCAGTCTCGTGGTCCGGAACTCAACACTACTGATCCAAATCATGTCCATGTCATTTCCGGCTGTCATATGAGTCAAGTTGACAACTACTTTGTACACTGATCAACATAACCTACACCACAGGTGCCTGGTCCAAACTTATTCTTTGCTGCATGAATCAGTTGCCTGGTATCTTGCTCTACCTCATCCCTGCTCCTCCCGTCCCTGAGGTCCCTGTTCCCCACAAACAGCATGGCACTGTCTGTAGTGTCCCGGATGACATATCTCCCTATTTCCTCTGCCAAGCTTTTCGTTCCAATTCCGGGGAAGGCATCTGCACGGAAACCCTCTTGCCCGCAGAAGCCTGTCCCTGTCCCTCCAATGAAGTCCCCGATCATCAGGGCTTTGATTTCACTGCACCTAGGCTCCCCCGGTGATGTCCCCTTATCATACAACTAGGAAAACGCTCGTTGTAACGCGTTGATGAGCGAGCACCGAAACACGCAACTTCAACTTCCGGAATTACGAAACAAACAGAAAACATAATATACTTACACCCATATTGAATTGAAATACGATCTACTCAATCAACATAAAAGTACCGGATTTTTATTATAACTGAAAAT